>JAAGKR010000987.1:62165-67165 GCA_011419295.1 Clarias macrocephalus | reverse complement strand
CCACCACCATGTGGAACTTTAATAGCTAAATATATCTTAATCCCAAATCAAAGAACTGCTGTTCGTGTTTGACAATAATACTTCATTGATACAAGAAAAGTTTGCTGGATATGGTGCCAAACAGTACCACAGTGCAGGTGCTAGTCACAATGAAGTCCTTTTTAACGTACAAAGTTACATCAGTTACAATTGTTAATATTAAAGAAATGATTCAATTTGGAGATCCCAGCAGAAACATATTGTTCTGCATGTTGTATACGGAGCAGCCCGTGTTTCTGTACAGTACAGGAACGCTGTAGAGTGATAATTAAACACTGCATTGCATCTGACATTACAAATGCCAGTCCAGCATGACCCCGCCCACTTCTGGATGGCAAATGGGAACGCTCCTTACCTCTCGCAGGTCTAGAGAGAGCTGATTGGCCGAGCTCTCTCAGAGGGGTGGGATGAGAGGTACTTAGTGCTCCCAAATTATTCACGGCTCAACAGTCAATCAGGGGCGTCTGTGAGCTCACACAAAATTGAAAAAAAACAAAAAAAAAACAGAAACTGCTTGCAAGTCATTCTAAACGGCTTCTGAACCGTTCATGTTGTGTTTCGCGGCTAATGCGTGCTACAAAGATAGCTAGCTCTTAACACAAGGCTGTACTGTACATTGCTTTTGCAGGAGTTACAAATCCCTTTCTGACCCCTGATCAAGGGCACTACTTGGTGTGTGGAACAAGGGATTCAACACTGTAAGGTTTTATGATATGATGTGATCTTTCCCGTGCCTCTATGCCCATAAAACAATCCCCTAAATAAAGTAACTTAAACCAACTTACATGAATTAACCTCTTTGCGTTTCCTGATAACACTTCCTGTAGCCTCATTCCAGACGAATATACATGAGAATAACTTGTGTCTGCTGGAACCCTGTTGTTTAACCGGAAAATGCTAGATTGTTTCATATCGTCTGTCTGTCTCCGGGTCTCTCCTGACACAGGGTACCTGGCCAAAAGCTTAAATTTACTCTCACTGCTGAAAACTCGAGATCTCGCGTGAGTGCGTGTGTTGGTTCCTCTCTCGGTTCGGGGCTCAGCCGGTAAGTGTATAGACGTACGACGGACATGACGAGCAATAATCCATCTCCTTTTGATAAAAATTGAAATGTAACATTCCGTAACTCTTCTTAAATCTATCAAACTCCCTATATAGTGCACCAGCTTTCCCTTTAACAGAAGTTAGGATTCACCTCTGGAACAGTTAGATGGGTATCAATTAGAAAGCTTGAAATGTCAGCATTCGCTAACGTTACCGTTCCTGCACCTCGTTTACTGAAGCGTACAGCACAGCATATTCGCCTCATTTGCAATAGAAACACTATTACTAGCAAACGCCGCCAAATCCACGGGGAATCCGATATTTGTACACTGTGTGTTGTAATCACATTATGATAACACACCAAACATCTGCAAATTAGTTATCCGTATTACTTTCCTCATCTGTTTTCACGCGCTTGTTTCTGCTTGGAATAAGTCATGAAGCCAACCACGTACGAAAACAATCAGCAGAACAAAAGCGATCAATTGCTTGATTATCTTTTACTCTTTATCTTTTTTTTTTTTTATTAGGAAATTCGGCAAGCTACATCTTTTCGTCAAGTGAAAAAACTTTCTTTTTGCACGTATCCCAAACACAAGGGAAATCATAAGCTGTGGTATTTCATCATTTTAGCAAATATTCATTTCATATAATAATAATAATAATATCATTCATTTTAATTAGAAAAAAGAAAATAACCACAAAGTAAAATTAGAAATTGTTCAGCTGTCAAACTGGGACTTTTGATTGTACAAATTAACAGAACACAGTGATGAGAAGAAAAAAAAACTGCCTTTATTCATTTATTATATAATCTCCTGCTTCATTACTGCTTAGATACCATCAAGGTAGAAGGTTTTCAGTAATTATGAATAAAAATACATAGTAACCTAATGTCGGTTAACGTTTTGTTGGTCATGACTACAAAATGTCTGTCTATAGAAACAGAACGCACCTCTTTTGTGACTATAACTAATCAGGTTACTCTAGATATTAATTGGCATTTCAACTGCCTCTAAAAGTACAAGCACTAAAACAGAAACATGAAGTTAATCTAATTAATTAACAAAAAATGTTTACAGATTTTTTTTTTGCTTTTTTCATTTTTTCTTCATTTTTTTAAATCATAATTTTAATCTATTGTCAAAATCTTTTTTCTATTTTTACTCATCTAATTTACTTATGTATAACACATTGTAATTACGATTCTTTTTTATTCTTTTCTCTGTTACAAAAATCATGGCGCCACCGAGGGGTCTCGAAATTGTATTTATTCTTTTAATGAAGTGCCACTTACCTGTTTCGCTATTTTCCGAATTATACAATCTTTGTTTCCTGATGTTCTCACCTGTTTCTTATTCTTATCTCATTAACTTAATTTACTTGTTAATTAGTCAGTATGTATTCAGGCTTGCTTGTGCATGTGTATTTGGGTCCAGGTCTGGGAAAACTTGTATTTTAGGAAAATTGGCAATCGTCAAACCATAATTGGAGACGTTGATTGCGCAGAATAACAGAACAGAGCTATGAGAGTAAAATCTTTTTTCTTTCTTTCTCTCTGCTACACTAATGCTCTTATCCCAGTGTCTCACTAGTGCTTGGACACCATCAAGGTAGAAAGTTTTCCCAGTACTGCCTGTCTGATTTGCGTCTGAAACACCGGCCTCCCAGGAACTCCTTTAATGGCCCAAACATGTGAAAATGGCTTGGAGTGAGGTCAGGGCTGAATGCGGGATGTGGCATTAACGTGGAAGTGATATTGGTGGGTGATTGTGTGTATAGTTTCCACAGACAGATGCATCTCTTCTGCAAGTTATCCGTCGATTTTCAAGGTTCAGGCCTGAATCATAGCCTCACCTTGATTGGAAACTGTATTTTACTAAGTATGTCTCATGCGGAAAGAAATTGTTTTTTTTTTACCTGTTTGCAGTTGAGCACTTGTCCCAGACGCGATTCTATGTCGTCTCTAACCCTGCTCACACATTCACTTTTATTGGTTCGACTTGCCTCTGTTTTTCTCCTTTACCTCCCCGCGTGAACTCTAATAACTGAGATGTCCGCCTGGGGTTTGTTCCTAGTTGTGGGCTTTTAAACACAGTTCTTGGAAGAACCTCAACAAACATGCTTTGAGTACATACACAACCTGCGCCACTCCTTCACACACATAAACAATTAGCTTCATGGAAATGATTCACGGAACTAATGACTAGAGGAAATGATAAACATTAACTGGTGCAAAGGATCCTGGGAGTTCAGAGGCAATAAAAGAACAGCACTTCGATACAGCTCTATAAAATGTTAAAATTGTGATGGCGTTATTAATAGTGTACATATAATACATTACGTTCCCTTTTTTTAAATAAAACCTCTCATGTAAATATCTTCCTGTTTAAATAATGATTTCACTTATTAAGCTGAAAGAAGCTGTCCAAATCTGTAAGTGCCCCCCCCCCCGCTAAATGATGAATGAACTGTGATTAGAGACATATTTTGGAAAGCTGAGTTAAATTTCACCTGCCACACAAAGGGTTTATTACTGCTGGACCTGTTGAATCAAGAAATCACTTAAATAGAACCTGCGTGGTAAAAGATCTCACATTATGCCGTGTATAATTTTTACATTTGTTTGATGATCTGAATCATTTACAGTATGTGACAGTTATGCAAAAAAACAAAAACAAAAACAAAAAAAAAATCAAGATTTTAATATGTTTTCACAGAAATGTATGTTATTTTCCCCCTGCTTTGATCTACAAAATTGTATTAACTTGCAATATGTGCGCTATTATTATTATTATAATTCAAGATCAGACACCTTGGGACAGTCGGAACCATTGTTGTGTTCCTGGGAGGGACCACATAATGAAGAGGGTGCCAAAATTTCTGTAGCGTTCACCATCAGCATGTCAGCTTGTCCTGTCTGCTTTCGGTTTGCCTTCCGGTAATTATTTACATCCTATTTCCGTCCTCTTCACTAACTCCCCTGTACGATGTATGTCATATGCAACACACGGCCTAAAAAAAATTATAAAAAAATAAAATAAATAAATAAATAAATAACACTCTGGATGGTGAAGGGCTGGACCAATCAGTCAACATCTGTGCATAGGTTCATTATGAGTCTGATCATAATGCCAGCTTTATAGTCTGCTCAGATAAGGGTCCCTGCATAACTAACTCTCTTCTCTGCTCGCTCAGTAGGACGTAACCAGTGTATAGAGGTGTAAAAGACATAATTACAGTCTGCTAAGTGTTGTGGTTCTCTAAAGGACATCACATCAATTACATGGCAACAAATGGGAAGATGAATTGCTTTGTAATTAGTGTTCGAGGCTGTCATTCACAGTGGCTGAGGTGACTTCACCAGATTCCTCACTCACTCACTCACTCACTCACTCACTCTCACTCACTCACTCACTAATCATCTATACCGCTTTATCCTGTATTCAGGGTCACGGGGGGCCTGGAGCCTATCCCAGGAGGCTTAGGGCACAAGGCAGGGTACATCCTGGACAGGGTGCCAATCCATCGCAGGGCACAGACACACACATGCTCATTCACACACAACGGGCTATTTGGGAACAGCAATTAGCCTGATGTGCATGTCTTTGGATTGTGGGAGGAAACCAGAGTACCTGGCACCAAGGAACCCACCAAGCACGGGGAGAACATGCAAACTCCACGCACACAGGGATGGGAATCGAGCCCGGGCCGGGAATCGAACCCGGATCCTGGAGGTGCAAGGCGAGTGTGCTAACCACTACACCACCGTACTAATCAAACACTTTTAATTGTGCAGAAAAACAGAACAAAGTGATGAGAGTAAAAACTCCCTTTATTTCTCTATATAATCCCCTGCTACACTGACGCCTCATTTCACCAGCGCTTGGATACCATGATGTCAGGACTGTACGAGG
>JAAGKR010000987.1:0-62145 GCA_011419295.1 Clarias macrocephalus | reverse complement strand
CCGGTAATTATTTACATCCTATTTCCGTCCTCTTCACTAACTCCCCTGTACGATGTATGTCATATGCAACACACGGCCTAAAAAAAATTATAAAAAAAATAAAATAAATAAATAAATAAATAACACTCTGGATGGTGAAGGGCTGGACCAATCAGTCAACATCTGTGCATAGGTTCATTATGAGTCTGATCATAATGCCAGCTTTAAAGTCTGCTCAGATAAGGGTCCCTGCATAACTAACTCTCTTCTCTGCTCGCTCAGTAGGACGTAACCAGTGTATAGAGGTGTAAAAGACATAATTACAGTCTGCTAAGTGTTGTGGTTCTCTAAAGGACATCACATCAATTACATGGCAACAAATGGGAAGATGAATTGCTTTGTAATTAGTGTTCGAGGCTGTCATTCACAGTGGCTGAGGTGACTTCACCTGATTCCTCTGAGGCAAGTCAAGTCATTTACTGTCATGTGCTCATGATACAGTGCTACGGAGAGGAGGAATACTCACTCACTCACTCGCTCGCTCACTCTCACTCACTCTCGCTCACTCACTCACTCTCGCTCACTCACTCACTCACTCTCACTCACTCTCGCTCACTCACTCACTCTCACTCGCTCGCTCACTCACTCACTCACTCTCGCTCACTCACTCACTCTCGCTCACTCATTCACGCTCACTCACTCACTCTCGCTCGCTCGCTCGCTCACTCTCTCACTCTCACTCGCTCACTCACTCACTCACTCTCACTCGCTCGCTCACTCACTCACTCACTCACACTCACTCACTCACTCACTCACTCTCGCTAACTCACTCACTCACTCACTCTCGCTCACTCACTCACTCTCACTCACTCTCACTCTCTCACTCACTCTCACTCACTAATCATCTATACCGCTTTATCCTGTATTCAGGGTCACGGGGGGCCTGGAGCCTATCCCAGGAGGCTTAGGGCACAAGGCAGGGTACATCCTGGACAGGGTGCCAATCCATCGCAGGGCACAGACACACACATGCTCATTCACACACAACGGGCTATTTGGGAACAGCAATTAGCCTGATGTGCATGTCTTTGGATTGTGGGAGGAAACCAGAGTACCTGGCACCAAGGAACCCACCAAGCACGGGGAGAACATGCAAACTCCACGCACACAGGGATGGGAATCGAGCCCGGGCCGGGAATCGAACCCGGATCCTGGAGGTGCAAGGCGAGTGTGCTAACCACTACACCACCGTACTAATCAAACACTTTTAATTGTGCAGAAAAACAGAACAAAGTGATGAGAGTAAAAACTCCCTTTATTTCTCTATATAATCCCCTGCTACACTGACGCCTCATTTCACCAGCGCTTGGATACCATGATGTCAGGACTGTACGAGGAATGAGGCAATAAGTCCCAGCCGAGTTCCTGTAACGTGTGAGTGCCGTTGGTGAATGATTGCGTGTACAGTTCACACGGGCAGATGCGTCTCTTGCGCAAGCTGGCGCTGTTTATAAAGATCAGACGTTCCAGAATGTTCGCAAGAGCTACTGCAACTGAGCTCAAAACCACCACGGCCGGGATCGTCATTCACAGTCATACGGGCTTTTTTTAAAAAACATTTGCACCATTCAAATATTTTACTAATGAGGGTCTCATCACCAGACTGTGCTTGAAGTCTTTCGCAAATATCAATCAATTTTACTTCTTCATTCACCAGTCCCGGGTTGACTCGAACACCTCCATACTTGTCATATGGAATGTTAGGGACTATTATACATCTATTGGACATGATGTTACTCTTAGCATCCTGAGGTTGATTATTTCCCAAAGTAGGCTATGCATTTTAAACCAGAGCAATTAGCACAAAATCACTATTAAAACAAGATTTATTATTAATAAACGACGTGTCATACTTTTAAAGACTTTTAAACGCTACAAAGGTGGCGTAGTGGTTAACACTGTTGCCTTGCACTTCCAGCGTCTATGTTCGATTCCCACTTCGCTGTCTGTGTGCATGGAGTTTGCATGTTCTCCCCGTGCTTGCTGGGTTTCCTCCGGGTACTCCGGTTTTCCTCGCACAGTCCAAAGACATGCAGATTAAGCGTATTGGCGTTCCCAAATTGCTCGTAATTGCTCCCCCCCCCCCCCGGGATCCTGAATACAGGATAAAGCTGTATAGACGATGAGCGAGTGAGTGAGTAATTAAGAGACATGCTGATTGCGAAACACTAAATACTGTTATATGTAAGCCAGCATACAGAACTAAGCCCAGGCGCTCATTCGAATTCAGCCGGAGTTGTTTAGAGATGGAGGTGTAAGATATTGCCAGGAACCTTTTGGTGCAGTTTTATTCATAGGAATATGATGACCTCACGCTCCAGCAAGTGATCCATCTTGTGAAAATGCTGTCTAACACTAAAAACTACGCATTTACATTCAGAGCATCTGGCAGACATTTTTTAATCATAAGAGTGCTTTGCCGTTTCCATCAAAAAAAAAAACAAATCCTCATACTAGGGCTCACAAGTCTGAGAATATTATTATTAAGCTTTTTTGGATTATTGGTTCTTCTTTACGGTAAGTGCTGAGTGAGTACAGAGGAATTCAGTGTTCGTGTGAAGAAAGCCAGTGACTCAAGGTTTTGAAGAGCGAGAGGAAGTTCATTTTGGCACCTCGTGGCCAGTACATGATGTATGTCTTCCTTGTATGATGAGGGACGGTGGGTCAAGTCGAGCCGAAATGGAATCGAGCAAAACATGGTAGTGGTGCTGATTTTCTTTTCTTTTGTTATGCATATGATACAGAAAATGTGTGTGTCCAAAGAAGAAGTTTAGGCAACATGGAAGTGACCGATCCTGCTTCCCTAAAAATGTCAAGTTGCTAACGTCAGCCGTTTTAAAAAGATGATTTTATAACTCATGTGCCCCCAAAATGGTTGTTTTTCAGCGCTATACTGACTTGCTTCAAATTACAATCATGTACAAATTATTTATATTTCCTGTTTAGGATTGATATTAAAATTGGTGTAAGCTTCTAGATGCATATGACATGTAAAGATTGTTGCTTAAATTAAAGCATTTCATGCAAAATTGAGGATTTTCCCTGTGGTTGAATGCTCCAAATTAAACTCACTGTACAGCTTTTAAAATTATAACACTTTGTTCAGTTAAAATAACTTTTTGTAACCTACCAAATAATTATTGCTTACACATATACCACTAAAATTCCAGCTTTGTATGAGAGATGTTTTTTTGGTAAAAGCTTAAAAAAGCAAAAAAAAATCTGTAGTGTCCGTAACCAGCTCGTTGTAATATCTTATTAATTTAGCATTTCAGAAGAATACACTTTTTCAGGTTTATGTCTTTTCATGTGAAATCTAAATTGAAATAAAATTTCGTTTGGATGAAAATTAAGATTTTTGAGAGATTCGAAAGTTTTGAAATGGCAAATGTGTTTCTTTTTATCTGATCAAAATATAAATCTGTATGCACATATGTATTTACAAAAAACAAAGCATGGACGGGGAGATAAGAAGCATTAAGTATTATGAAAAATGGTGCTATATGAAATTCACTTTTTCACCTATAGGTGATGAGACACTTTTTAGCACCAACACCATGTTTCAGCCAAATGTACAGCAGTGTAGAAAAGGTTAAATAAGAAAAATCGTAAGCGGTCGTATTCTACAAATGTAATAAACAGGACTGTGATTGACTCTGAAGTTAACAACTATCAGGACGAAATAGGGTTTTGAGACACTTTACAGCCTGGGTGTGTCTGTACAACCTCTGTCCTGTAGCCAAGCTCATGATCACAGCCGTGTTGTTTACTGACACTAACACTTGTTCCTGATGGCCACAGACTCATAGTTTATTCCTCATCAACCTGTCCAAAGGTGTCCAAAGCTGTAGTAAAAGCAATAGCAAAGCAATACAAAGCTAAACTGGAACTATTTTGACTTAAATGTACTATTAGGCCAAATGTACCATAACGTGGAATGTGGACACCTGACCATCACGACCTATATGTCGCTAGACAAGTTCTGTAGCGTTAACTTTCCCTCCACCGGAGCAAGCAGGCAGGGACCGAGTGAACAACTGTGCGCAAGACGATCCAAGACATCGGGGCCCGACCTCAGTAATGCTCAGGTGGCTGAGTGATCCATGGTGCCAACAGTCCTGCTGCAAAATCTAGCGGAAAGTCTTCCAAGAAAAGTGGAGGCTGTTACAGGGGGAACATTGGAAAAGGGATGTTTACCAAGCACATACAGGTGTGACGGTCAGAGGTTCACAAACTTGTATGTCCATGTCTTTGCTGGTGCTTTCTCTTGACAGCCTTTACGTCTTCTTCAATGTACATGAAATGTTGGTTATTTTAACACACAGGAGCTGTGAACAATATCCAATGCTCAAGCTTCCCAGGAATGTCCTCATGTCCAACTCGATTACATGCACTTATGTCAATATAAATTGCACCTGTTGGTAGAGTAACTCCAGCCGGTAGAGTTTTGAGGCAGACGTCCAACACCTATTGTAAGTAGATAAAAATGTCAAGTCTCAAAATGGCATAATGGTAAAAACTAGAGAAAAAAAATTAAACAGGAAAAGAGGAAGCAGCAATGTGGAAAGTGTTGGAGATCTAATTTAATCAAGATATAATAATAATAATAATAATAATAATAATAATAGATGAAACTGTACGCTTAGCCTAACATCATTATAGCAAGAAAGCAGTTTGGTGAGAGTTTGGGTTGCTTTGGAGCACGTAATGTTTATTTTGCTAAAATAATCTTTGAGCACAATTTGTGATTTTTTTCTTCGTAGATTGGTCTTTTGAAGTCTATATTCTATACAGTTACTTTGTAGCGTATCCATCTATCTGTCCATTTTCCATACTGCTCTACCATAAGGGTCTCAAGGGTCAGGAGGACGATCCCAGTAAATGTAGAGCACAAGGAGCTTAGGGCTGGATGGGGTACCGTTCACATACTATAGGGAATTTGGAAACACCAGTCAGTATACAACACATGTCTTTAGACTGAGGGAGGAAACCGGAGTACCTGGAGGAAACTCACCAAGCACAGGGAGAACATGCAACAAACTCCATGCACACACACCCCGAGGCTTTGTTCAAACACCAACCTGCGAGGACATGCAAGGCGAGCATTATTGCAACTGTAGCAGATTTTATAAAATTTTATTTGTCCCTGTACACAATATGATATGCAGTGAAATGCTTATACGAGATAAGATTATTTGTACTAGAGAGTACAAATAAATGAAATAAATAAATTTCCCAATTAAGGTAATATAAGAATAATAGTAAAAAATAGTACATTAATAAAATAAATTATATAACAAAAAATTTAGGCTGAAACTTTTATAATAGTTACCAAAGTAAAATATAATTAAAATAGGAAGGTATAAATGATGCAGGATTTACAGGCTGTACATAAAAATTATAACCTCAGAGGGATAAATGTTATATAAGTATAGAAATGTTCTAAAAATATGTTGTGTGGGTATGACAGCAATTTGTGGGTTTGAGAAATTTTCAGAGACTGAGTTTGTATTTCATCTGTTATGAGGTTATTTGTTCATTTATTAAAGTTAAAGTTTATTATTATTATTATTATTATTATTATTATTATTATTATTATTATTATTATTATCTATTGTTATCTATATTATCTAAATAAAACTGTAAAGTTGGCATGTCTACATTGTAGAAGATTGTGAAAAAAATGATTTGTGGGAATTTGTTTGTAAAATGATTGAAAGAACACATCAAAATAGTTTTTGAATTTTTGTCTGTCTGTTTGTCTGTTTGTTTGCGCATGCATCATGTAAAAACTAGTACATTTATTTTAACGGGGTTTTCACAGGTGTATCTGGCCGAGCTTGAGGTAACATATAGGCTTAGTTTCATGGCAGTTGGCTCATGGGAAGAGAAGATATGCTACTTTGAAATTTCATTGGAAAACCCCCTTATATCATAAACAAATTGGCCTTAAAAAAAATCATTAGTTCTTAAAATTCAACAGATGAAAATGTCAATTTTTTGGTGTGTAAATGAATTCTACTTAATAAACGCGATCTCACACCTTCATTCCATGCACTTCACGGTAGCACGTAAAAATGTTAGTTCAGTCCAAAAATCAACAGATGGCGCTGTACTTTTTTTAAAAAACGTGCTTATTAGTGTGTGAACGAAGTCATGGGCACATCTGGTATATTATAAATATATATTATTTATGTAAACGGACCAGCACAGTTGCTATTGAGATCCTGGTTAATGAAAAAAATATAAAATATAAAATTGAAGTAGGGTGGACTGTAGGGCCTGTTTCCTGGTAATCATATGTTGCAAGCCCCTACATGGATTTTTTCCACCGTATCATCGACGATATCTAGTTTTTGTTTCAAAATTTAAACCACAAGGACATTTAATATGTTTATCTCATCTTGGCGCGCAGCCAGACAGCATATGATCTGGGAAGAGTGGGACTGCGTTACGGGAACGGCAACATTACAGAACAGCTTTGTTTATTCACTGGCAGCATTTATAAGATTCCTGAAATGAAAAAATGATGAAATCCACAGAGCGGTTACATAAACCTGCACACGCTGACGTCCAGACTGAACGTCCTTCGTCCATTTCCTCCATTAATTATTTACAAATCTGGAACGTTGAGTCAGAAATGCGTGTTGGAGGAAAAGGCTTTGAGAGGAGTGCGGAGGACTGACCATTAAAGTTGCAGTACTGTTCTTTATGGCCCATGGAAATACAAAGATGAAATATTGATAAGATGAACTGATATGTTTGTTGCAAGGGCAGGAGACGGAAGCACAAAAATTCTCATAAGGTTTCCTGCTGTTATAAAACTGTGGATGTGCTTAAATGTGCTTTAATTAAGGTTTGTGAAATTCCACCATAAACAGCTGCTTTTCAGCAATGAACTGCTGTTGTGTTGGATCAGTCAGCAGTTTATGATACCCAGAGATACCCAGAATATCTTAAATAGTCGGACACTCCAGACATTACTGTAACGTGGATCAGTCTGTAAGCAGCAGTAATGATTTTAATGTCTGATTAGTTGAATGAGATTGCAGTAGAGGATTCGGGACATGGCGTAGGCAGAGGCTCAAGTTCCGTCTCCAGAAGCTCAATGATGAGTGGAAGTGAATAATCAACAGTGCTGGCCAAAGTAGACAATCCTGCACTTGACCCTAGGTCAAATATAATTTAAGTAAAAGTAAAAGTGCTGCATTTACACGTGAACTAGAGTAAAAGAACAAAAGTGCCAATAGTTCTAAGCTTGTAATGCATGCAGAATGGCAGCGAAGTAAAAGTACAGATATTTGTCTTATAGGACATAGTGGAACATAAGTAAAAAGTATCTTTTAAAAAAATTGCTACTTAAATACAGTAACAAAGTAAACTTACTTCCACCTAGTACAACAGAAAGGCAGTGTGGAGGCTAATCCATGTGTGAAAACGATTCCTCGTGCTCCCAGAACCACTTCTTCTCAATTGAAGTGCTGGAATATATACCCTGGAATAAAACTCCGTAGATGTGATGACCTGGACATTCAGTTCATTCAGATCGACTTCATTTTATTGCCACATACTGTAACGTTGCAGAGCCTAGACCTGACCAGCTGAAGCAGCTCTGCCTCCAGAGGCGTGTACACTGGGCACTATGTACTGTATGGTGGGAGCATCGCTTCATGCGCTTCCCATTGCTCTGGAATACAGTCAATCTGGACTCATCAGACCACATGACCTTTTTTTCCATCGCTCCAAGGTCTAACTCTTATGCTCCCTAGCAAACTGAAGCCTTTTTTTTTCTTTTTTTTCTGATGAGTCTCACTAACAAATGGTTTTCTTCTGGACGCACAGCTGTTTACTTTCATTCTTAAACATAGCACTGATTTCTACTGATACACCTTCACCAGAAGTCATCTCTGGTTTTTTTTTTTTCCTGTCCACATTTCTTTCACTAAGTAGATGATTCAGCACTACCCTTCCATGTGTTGGACAGTTCTTAATTGTTCCCAAGTGCGGTAAGTTTAATTAGGCAAGACAAAAGTATTGAAGTAACAAAGGAACCAACATAGAAAATCATAAACTGTTGATATAAATGAACTTCATTCAATAAATGTTTCATTGCCTATAATATATAGTCTATTCTATTATATATACTGTATAGACAGTTCTACTATTTCGA
Organism: Clarias macrocephalus; assembly: GCA_011419295.1. NCBI lineage: Eukaryota > Metazoa > Chordata > Actinopteri > Siluriformes > Clariidae > Clarias > Clarias macrocephalus. The sequence goes on along the minus strand of JAAGKR010000987.1, from coordinate 53,936 downwards.
ATTCTAGATTATGGAAGAGTGTAATAACTGTAAGGTCGAGAGCTGCTTAGTGGCCGTGTGTAATCTCAGCGAGATGATGGATTTTTAAGCGATTCTGCAGGAATGTGCAGTAAAAACAGAACAGTGTCTTTTTCAATATAAAGTCCATTTAGCCAGGATTTTCACTGTGGATCTGCTGTTTAGTGGTTAGTACTGTCACCATGCACCCCCAGGTTCTGGGTTCGATTCCCACCTTAGCATCTGTGTGCATGGAGTGTAATCCCTATACCCCCCCCCCCCCCCCTGGGAAAAGCAGTGAAGCAACAAAGGAACAGTCAATGAACCCAACATAGAAAATTATAAGCCCTTAATATAAACTAACTTCATTCAATAAAGATTTCATTGTCTGTAATATATAGTCTATTCTACGTATTATGTGAGGCTACTCAAGAGTGTGTAAAATTGTGGGATGGGGGCGGGGCTTAGTTAATATTAGGGAGATCAAAAGACTTGTGAAAATGATTAATTCAGCTTAATACTGGTGGCTCAGTGGTAGGTCTCTCGTCTGCCGTGCTGAAGGCCTGGGTTCGCATCCCAGCCACTGCATTCAGTGCCGATCCCAAGCCCAGGAAAAGAGAGGATTCCGTCAGAAAGGCCATCCGATGTTAAACCTGTGCCAAGTTGGTGCATGGATCATACGCCCTGATGTGGCGACCCCTTGACGGAAGCAGCCGAAAGACAAACAACAACAACAACAACAACAACAACAACATGTCAACTGCCTGTGCTTGGTTCTACTGATTATAATAAATCTGTCCTTTTGGTTGATAAAAGTCTAATAATAAGCAAAAACTAGGAGCAAAAAAAAAAAAACTAAAAGTAGCATTGCTGTATAGCAAAATGGCTGTGTGGGTTGGGAATGTTGGGTAAACCCCCAATAATCAGAACCAGCCAAACATCATATCATAATGATGAATTAAAATGACTAGCGGTTATAAAACATGACAAAGTGGTGGGTTTTCTGGACTCGCAAAGCAAAGAATAACACCCCTCCCTGCCCCGATGTGTGCCACAATCGCCCATTGTTCTCGGATACCCCCTGCATGGGTGGAGCTCGCAACCCCCCCCCCCCCCCCACCCCCACGATGTTGAACCAAATATTAAGCCTTTGCACTAAAATCTGGAGAATTTACATCAATACTCCGTGACTCCAAATCCTCACTGCTACAACATTAAACTTCCCTTTCTCACCTGATTCAGATCAACGTCAGAACGGTTACCTGATGAAGCTGTTGCCCGTTTAAGTTTTATGGATTTATGAGGCCCTGAGTACACAATGATGAAAAACGTTGACCAACATATGACGCCGTGTGATTACTTCCACGTTGTAGTGACAGCTTTAAGATCCAAAAATACATTCGGCTGCTACACAACCTATTAAAGGTAAACGGAAGTCATATAAAGGTCGAGAGATATAATTAGAAGGTACAGCTGGACACATTTTACGCCAATTTAGCAGTTGCTATGAGACTGACGTCTGCAACCAGGTAGGGTAGGGCAGGTGCAGACTATCCTTAGTTCATGTATGTATATATCATTATAATACAAAAGGACAAAAGGTTATAATAGAAGCTATTATGATGAGCAGTTTGAGTGTGGATGATTCACAGATCGAAAATCTTTGTAAACTGTTATAAGACTGCCAGGAATGACAAAAATCAATTATCAAGGAAATAGCAGAACAATGTAAATTTTTCATGAGAGTAAGACATAGGAAGGAGAATATAAGAATCCTTACATGAGTGCAAGGAGCAGGAAATATTCACTTGCATCCAACAACAAAATAAATACACAGAGTGTTCAAGTCAAACCGGGAGTTTTTTTTTTTTTTTTTTTGGGCGGGCCGACTTTTCCCCTAATTTTCTCCCTAATTTAGTCGTGTCCAATTCCTCCCTGTCACTAGGGGGCTCCACATGAAGGCTACTACTACCACTCAGCCGGGAGGGCCGAAGACTATCACATGTTTCCTCCGAACCACATGACGCCAGCCGACCGCATCTTTTTTCGAAGATCGCTCACGCACCGTCGGGGGCGGAGTAACACACTCGGAGGACAGCGCTATCCACACTAAGCACCCCTCATCCCTCCCCTCTGAGAGAGCTCGGCCAATCGGCTCTCTCTAGACCTCCGGCTGCGAGAGGTTACAGCATCACCGGGGAATCGAACTCGCGGACTCCGGATGACAGGGATAGCGCTTTACCACGGCGCCACTCGGAGGCTAAACTGGGACTTGCACAGAATAACAGAACACAGTCATAAGACTAAAACTCCCTTTATTTCACTATATAATCCCCTGTTACCCTAATGCCCTCATCCCAGTGTATCACTAGTGCTTGGACACCACCAAGGTAGAAAGTCTTCTCAGTACTCCGGAGTCGAGGTCTGAAGTCGCTGGCCTACCAGGAACTCCTTTAATGACACAAACGTATGGAAGCGAGATCAGGACTGCAGCGTTAACTCCCAGCCGAGTTCCTGTAATGTGTAAGTGGTGTTGGTGAAGGATTGTGTGTACAGTACAGTTCTCACAGACAGATCCGTCTCTTCTGCAAGTTGGCGACATGTTATCCGTCGATTTTCAAGGATCAGGCGCTCCCCTTGATGAACGTTCACGGGAATCACTCCAGCGGGCTTCACCTCGGCCGGGATAGTCAATCACGCATGTACTGCCCTCTTTAAAATGTCTGCACCGTTCAAATGTTTTACTGCGGCTGTTTTAAGAGTCTCATCGCGTCCTGTGCTTGAAGTCTTCTGTAAACGTCATTCGTTTTTTTTTTACGCCTTCAATCACCAGAAATTTCATGCCAAGTCCCGGTTTGACTTGAACGCCAGTCGTACGTTGTTATACAGTATCTCTAAAGCGGACCAGCACTGCCATCTTATGGATAGAAGGCAGAACAGACCCAAAGGAAACATCACGCCAACCCTGTACACTCGTCATCTATATCTCTTCTTATGAACTTCTTATAAAAAACACAACCAGAAGACTTGATTTGACTTGCAATTTTATTGGAATAATGTATGAAAGAATGCGCGTGCACTCTTGTGTCTTGAAGAGAACGGTTTCAGACGGCAGGGACAGCAGGGACGCTCCGGCAAGGCGCTCGCACCGAACAGATGGAACATCACTCCCGGATGGATCTTCAATAAATATAAAAAATAGAAAATTCATATATACAACGCGACACATGAGAAGGTTCATATTTGTGCAGGGATCGGACGCTGTGTGTATAGGGTCTGGGGAGACGACGTGTGAGACTAAATGGATGTGAATGATGTTACAGAAATAGACGTAGGTGAAAAATTCCCAAAATAATAAAAAATAAAATAGGAGGTTTTTGGTCCGTCATGCTCGTGAGATTATGCGTCATTTTGTACAACGTGACATCTTGGTATAGATGAAAATGATTTGTTAACAAATATCCTTTAAAATGTTGACAGGCTCCTGTTGAAAACAACAACAACAAAAAACATATGGAATGTAAAACTAATGCAATGTATGTCTTTCAAAAAAAAAAGCAAAATAATAGAAATTTATTATTAAATCCAATGAGGAATTTTTGTTTTTCCAATTTCTATTTCTCGGACACGTTGTGACATAAAAACATAAATCATGCATATAACATGGAGCAAAACAAACAAACAAACAAACAAACAAACAAACAAAAAATCCAGATTTTTTTTCAAATAATTTTCCCAATTTTTTCTTGCTAATCCATAACTGTCATTAATTGTATTCCAGGGAAAAAAATTAGAAATGAGATGTTCATCAGGGAAGCTGACGAAAGCACAAGAAAATCAAAGCGTTTCCACTGATAATGGCTTTGGATTCTACTGTATACTTAACTTTAATAGGAACACCTGAGTGCTTATGTGATTATCTGATCAGCCAATCATGTAGGAAAACTCATGGGGGTCAAGAGCTTCAAGTTTAGAATGTTCCATCAAAAATGATGGTGTGAAAAACGAACGACATCCAGTGCTCCATCGGACCGTGACCACATGTACAGTAGGATTTTTTAAATGATGAGAGGCAAACTCTGGTGTTGGTAGAGATGTATAGATCAATCACTCTGTGCACCTTTATCAATAATTCCTCCCTATAGATTTGAAAGGTATTGGAACTGCATAAAATACAATCGACGTTCAAGTCAAACCGGGACTTTTGATTGTGTGAGATACCTGAACACAGTGATGGGAGTAAAAACATCCCAGTGTTTCCATAGTGCTTGGACATAATCAAGGCAGAAAGTTTCCTCAGGACACTGGCGCCATGATCGGACATGATCGGTCTGAAACGCCGGCCTCCCAGGAGCTCCATTAACGGCTCAAAAATGTGGAAATGGCTTGGAGCGAGGTCAGGGGGGTGTGGTCATAACGCCCAGCTGAGTTCCTGTAATATGCAAGTGGTGTTCATGAATAACTGAATATTCATACGGCCTTCTGTAAAATGTCTGCACCGCTCAGATGTACGGTATTACTGCAGCTTGAGCGCCCCCTTCCATATACAGTATGTAATACATTTTAAAATGTCGTTTCATCTTATTACAGTATAGCGCCTATAGGTGTCTTAGTGGTTAGCACTGTCGCCTTGCACCTCCAGGGTCCGGGTTCGATTCCCGCCTCGGGTCTGTGTGCGTGGAGTTTGCATGTTCTACCTGTCCTCGGTGGGTTTCCTCCGGGTGTCCCGGTTTCCTCCCACAGTCCAAAGACATGCAGATCAAGGTTAATTGGTGTCCCCAAATTGCCCCTGTGACCCCTATAGTGTTAACAGTGGTGGGACTTTCTGACACGGTGTTTTAACATTATCTGTCAATCCGTAAGTCAACTTAAATTAACCTTAAATATCAAATCGAATGAGATATAAAGCCATGGAAATGGTAAAAAAAAAAAAAAAAAAAAAAGTCAATATATACTGTACTATGTTCCCTAGTAGCATGGATTTATAGGTGCAGTAGCGAAACATGACGAGTATTTTTTAGCACAAATGAGAAAAAGTAGGTCCTTTAAAAATACCCATGCATGTGTGAACTAGGCCTGAGTTGTGTTTGCAGAAGCACCTTGCGGAAAAGCGTCTCAGAATGTTTTGTATTTTCCTGAATAGTCTGCGCAGTGTAAACTCTGGACTCTAGTGGTGCGCATGGAAATGGCAGATCAGCAGTTTTCTGAAATACACACAATAGCACCAAGAACCACATCACAGTCCAAAAAACAAAACTAAACTGGGATCAGATTTTCTCCCGGTGTTGGAGGTTTTGATGTGAACATTAACCAAAGCTCTTGACCTTTCACCTTGCATGCTTTTATACCTTGAGCTTCCGCTACACGATTGGCCGAGTGGAAACTTGAGTCTGGACCGTTGAGTCTGTTTGGCTACAACATTGTTTCCAGGTTAAAAGAATCGCGACCATGACGGCATGTAATACGGGATGGTGTGTATTATGAGAGCGAAGGGAAGAAAAAAACAACAACAACAACAACAACAAAAAAAAAATGCAAAGCTTTCATATGAAAACAGAAACGAATGCAAATGAGAGATTAATGTTCTGAAGGTGAATTTCATACAGATGTTACAATCCATCTCGGAGACTCAAGTGGTTCAGAAAGAAAGAGAGAGAAAAAAAAAAACAAACAATCCAGACGAATCGAATCAGTCTCCGGGTTTCCGTTTGAATCTTTTGAGAAAGTCTTGCCTCCGTCTTTCCTCGAGAAGCTGCTGGATTCTTTTATTCTGCGTTCTCTCTCGGGACACCACTCGCTTTTTCGGTGTAAAATAATTCTGACTCGTGACTTCGTTAGCGTTTACTATTCTGTACGACACGTCGATGGAGTTGTTCTCCTTCCTGTCTTCTGATAAGTGCAGATTTATTACACTCGGAAGACTCGCGCTAGTGAACCCGGGTGGCGCTGACGTTGTCGTTGCGGCCTCCAGGTATTCGCTTGTGAAAAGGTCCACGGACCTGGACGTGGACTCGGAGACTCCCGTGACGATCTCGACCCTCCAGGGCTCCGTGATTTCGTCCTCTTCGGACGATGCGCTCGGTCCGTCCGTTTCCTCCGGGACGATCGGGTTCGGGGTCGCCGTCGTCGTCGTGCGTCTCCGTGGTTTGGCGGTGGAGACGTGGGGGACGGGCTGCGTGGTGTAGAGACGGTGAGGGCGTGGTGGAGGCGTGGCGGTGTTGGACGTGACGTTGAGATCTGAAGTGAAGTTGTTTCCGCTGCAGGTTTTGCAGCACATCTGCCTGTAGCCAGGGTTCGAGCAGTACTTATTCAGCGCCTCCATGCGACAGAAGACTGACTTGTCCCCTTTACAGCGTACGTCTAGAACAAAGGGGAGGAAAACAAACAAACAAACAAACAAGCGTAAACACATAACGAGGATAAGGACAAGGAGTTGGAAGGCGCAGATGGAAAGAAAGAGGGATGAAAAAGGAAAGGAGTAGAAAGAATTCTGACATGCACGCGAAAGAAACCAGTGCTGAAGCCACGTGACTCGACCTTTTATTCCTCACTCCTCGTAGATGCGGCCGACAACGGGCCGTACGGATAACAGTCGGTCCTCGTCAAATATACACCACGTACTGTACAATACGACACTTTTTTTTTCTTTTTTTTTTTCGGAACGGTACAATGTAAACTGTTTAGAAATGTTACATCACTCACAGTTTGGTAAACACTTTGGTTAAACAATTTCTTCCATCCAGATTTTCAGAAATGCCGATAATAAGACGACAACAACAACCAAAAACAAAAAAAAGGAAAAAAATACACAGGGACAATCGTGAATGGGGAAAACAACAGAGACGACGGGTTCGAATCAAGATACTGGAATTAAGATTACCGAAAATATGAATTTTCTTTTTTTGGGGGGGCGTGGGGGGGGGTGTATGCATAATGTATGTTTTTTTTATTTTTTATTTTTTTAAAGTGATCATCCGTGTGTACGTACAGTAGCTCAGGGGATGCTGATAATGTGTTGTAAAACGATGCACGGTCTGTAGGTGATGCTCTTGTATTGCCAGGTTTGTGTGTGTGTGAGTGTGTGTGTGAGAGAGAGAGAGACAGATCCGTATGCAACATGAGCTTCTTGACATTCTTGACCTTTCTTACTCTGGGATTTTTTAAAAAAAAAAAAAAAAAGAAAAAAAAAAAGACAAAAACTGTCTAGAGAATACCCTGAATATTTCGGTCTATAGAAGCGTCTTCGGCGCTAAAACTTTAAACTTTAAACATTAAATGTTGTAAATCGTTCCCGGTCACAAAATATAGACATCAAGTACAATATAACTTTTTTTTTTCTTAATCGAATAAGATTAAGATGATTACATTAGATTGGATTAGATTAGATGCGGAAATAATAACAGTCATTAAGGTCACTGAATATATTCATCATATACATATATTTATATTTATACATTTATATATATATATATAACTTAGATATACATTTCGCTCTATATATATATATTTTTTCCTCACTGTGTAGTGTATAAAATATAAATGTACCACAGGTTGCATGTGTTACAGCACGATGACGCGATTCCTGTAAACAAATAACATCCGTCTCGGCCCCGGGTTCGAATCCCGGTCTCTCCTCTAGCTGTCCCTTTTCAATGCGGTGAAGACGCGTCTCGTAAATCCTTGACAGGGTTCAAGTCCTTTATACGGTAGAAATGCTAAGATGTTTCTTAGTTTTTTGTTTTTTTTTGTTGTTTTTGTTTTTTTTTAAACGGAAATTATTACACGATGAAGCATGAGGTATTTGATCGTCCTGTAAATCCGAGAAAATCCAACACGTAGGTTGATGACATGAAAAAGCAGCAGAGATGACGCCGTTCCTTCGACACTCTCTTGTTTTTTTCTGGTCTGTACCGCGGACTCGCCAGTTAAATACTGCAGGTTTATATCATTTAAAAGGTTATTCGGGGTTATTATGTACAAAAATACAGGATAAAATATAACAGTCAAGATGGCCAAGACTCTTGATCCACACCTTCTGTGTTTTAAATATATATATACTGATTTGAATTATATACTATCTACTTATAATATAATACAAACCACCCTTACAATCTCATGTGTTCTCCTACGGAAGGAGGAAAACCTTCCCCGTCTGGGACAGAAACAAAAAAGCGTCAAGCTCACGTCCCGTTACACCGCGACCCTCCGACCTGATCCATTCTGAGCCCAAGTGGGCCGTAAGAAGAGGAGGACAGCCAGGTAAAAAACAGCCCCCTAAACTCCTTAAAGAGGAGCAAGAGGAGAGGGAGAGATAAGCGGCAGGCTCCGGAGAGCGAGAGCGAGAGCAGTCAAGGCAGAGTGTAGCACAGCCAGAGGGCCAGAGAGAGCGCAGGGGCCAGGCGGCAGGCAGGAGAGGGCGCCGTGCACGCCGTCGCCTGGCCGCTGGAGAGGGGACGTTTACTTGAGGAGATCTTGGGCGCCGGGAACTCGGGGTTGGTTCTGGAAAGCCACTGGATCAGGAAGTTGCCCTTATCGCCTGGAGAGAGAGAAAGAGAAGGATGAGGAAGATGAGGAACTGTGAGGGATCATCCAGACATGAGAAAAGCGACGCCAGGTCGTTTTCTGCAAAGAGTAGCTCTCGGGCATTTGCTTCTAAACAGATGTTTCCTCTTTATGTTTAAGGTGTGTGTGTGTGTGTGAGAAAACCCATCAGATGTTGCTGCCTCAGTATTCTGGCCAAAAAACAACAACAACAACAACAACAACAACAAAAATGAGGTTGTGGCCAAAATAGATATTTTGTCCTCTGTTTTCTCCGTAGTTGATCATTCAATAATTCACTCATCGTCTATACCGTGCATCGTAATCAAAGCTAAAGGCACTCAAATGAAATGTTAGAGTGTGCAACTATTTTTGTGGCCATCTTTATTATGCTATTATCACTATTGTATCAGTGAAATGACGGAGATGTTTATGGGTTCTTACTCGGACATGGCGTCAGTTGACAGCTCTGGACATTTTCTGGCTTTCTGTCCTTACAGATCCCGATGGAGTTGTCGGCAGTGCTACATATAACCAGACGGTCCTTGGTTCCGTTTCCACACGTGACGGAGCACTTCGAACACACAAAAACAGGCATGTTAAGAAGTGATCGCAGATCACAATCATTTACAGCTCTATCATACGCAGCGGAACCTCGGTATACGAATTCAATCCGCTCCGGAGGCAAGTGAAATTTCGTTTTGTGAAACGCATTTTCCCATAGGAAGCAATGTAAATGCTGATAATCCGTTCCAGCCACCCGATAATGTTACCAATATTACCAATTTCCAGCACTAAAATCATATTTTTGCATATAAAAAATTCAAAACATTTAGAAAAGACTAAATTAAGTAGAATATTAAATAAATAGACATTTAACCTCTCTTAACCTTCATTTATGATTCCTCTTAGCAGCATTTGCTTTTAATACGAAACTACTGTTTTGCTCCTTGACAAGTTTCCCATGGTCCTATGTCTTTACAAAATCTTCGGCTTTCAACTGACGCAAACAAGTTTTGAACGTCTGCCGGACATACACGCAACTTCGCCGGCAAGTTTCGAAGGTGAAAATTCTTATGACGAGGTACAACTGTATGCTCTTTTTTATCAGGTTACGATGGAGAGACTCACCAGGGACCATGGTCCAGTTCTCCACTGAGCGGGACAGAGGTGGCGATTACAGGAGCGCCGGCCCTCAGGACGATCGTCGCCGCAGTATTTGGAGTTGACCACTTTTTGTGTGCCGTCTTCCTGAGGCCGCACGCAGCGCACCGGTCGAGTCTGAGTCCCTGTCTTACCACATGACTTACTGCACTCCTCCCAGTCTCCAGTCACCCAGCTATAGAACACATACATATCATTTTATCGGTCTGAAATACCCCTAGTTTGGGGCTATACTACTATCTGGATAGTACTGCTTACACGGGCTCGGAGCACTGCTTCACGTTACAGGCCCGACTGATGGCACGGGGTTTGGGGATGTTGGCGCAGAACGTGCGGTGCATCATCTTGCCATCGGACTTCCTGCGACAGCCGAATCGCGTATACTGCTTACCTGCAACGCAGTAGAACACACACCCATCCGAACTCTGTTCAAGCAGCGCTGATCGAGGACATGAATCTGATCTGAGTTTTTATTGTACAGCAGCGTACCTCCACCACACGGCTTGGAGCAGTGGGACCATTTCTTCAGAGCCCACTCGAAGTATGCGGTGTATTCCTGCGGCAAGCTGTTCTCCATTGATGATGATGGATCCTCGGGTAGAATGTACCTGTAGGACAGGGTGACTTTGGATGTACCATGGGACTGGACCTGGGCAAGAAAAACAAGTCAGAATCAGTTCAGTCAACTGCAACAAGTCTTATGTTCTTTTAAACATACCAATACACTTCACTTCAGAGATGGAACGGAACTCAGGATCATGAACACGAGACAGAATTTCTTGGCAAAACAGTGACGCATCATGTGTTCTGACACAATCCGCATTAACGTTTACATCAATTTGAGCTCGGATCGGACTACGCTGGCCAGCCTTCACTCCCCATGTGTATTAGTGAGCCTTGGCCACCCACGACCCTCTCGCCGATTCACTGGTTTTCCTTCCGTATACCACTTTTGGTACGTCCAGACCACTGCAGACTGGGAATATCCCTTAAGAGCTGCAGTTTCTTAAGAGTTTGGAGTTGATCCATCCCCATATTGCCCTTATCACAGTCCTTTAACTCCTTACACTTGCCCATTCTTTCCGCTTCAGGAACAAAATGTTCAATTGTTGCCCCACCCAATTCCAGGTGCTGCAGCCGTAGCTACTGTGACAAGGAACATATTGCGATGTCTAGACGCCTGACTCCCAAACTGCAGGTCTCATTGGATGTACCTGGTCTCCAGTGGGCAGGATCTAACAAAAGTCGTCCAAGGAAGGAAACCAGTTACCCAGCGACCGGGTCAACCGTAAGGATTTGAGTGACAGTGATGAGGGCAAGATGGGGACGGGTCAAGCGACTACAAAACTGCAGCTCTTATGGGATATTCTCAGTATGCAGTAGTCAGGACATACAAAAGTAATCCAAGAAAGGGAAACTGGTAAGCCGTTGACAGGGTCATGGGTAGCCGAGGCTCCCCGATGCACATGGGGGGTAAAGGCTGGCCCGTGTAGTCCGATCCAGTGGAAGAGCTCAAATTGTTGAAGATAGAAAGATGTCAGAACACAAAGGTCATTACTGTTTTGGACCTAATCAATATTAGGCAGGTGGCCATAATGTCAGGGCTAATTGGTGTGTATACTGTACAGTATGTATTTATATTTTATGTGATATCTTAGCATCATCTGTATAGAAAACAGAATGATAGAAAAGTCCAAGTGATGTGTGTTCATGTGTGTCGGTTAGTTTATATTACTGGGATTTATTTCTAGCGGTTATTTTTCTAAGCAATTATTTGGAACAATATTTCAGTTGCAACAAGTTTGGTTATTTAAGTCACACGGACAGTTCTGGACGTATTTTCTGTCATCATTACAGAGCACGAAAATAATTCAGCCCTGTCAAATTGTTTAAACTCACAGCTATTAATTATCCCTAGTTAGGGAAACACAAACACCACCATCTGGACTGTTACACACAATCACTATCATTACCATGACGAGGACTCCGTAACTCAGCGGGCCTGTGCTCTGGACTGTTTCCATGTCGTCGTCGTTGCTGTACTCCCAGAGCACACCTTTCTCGATCACCGACCTGGTCTCGGGAAACTCGCCCTCGTCGTTCAGGAACAAGTCATCCGTGGCCTGGTTCTTCACCGCTAATGGGGAACGTTACAACAACGCAGCATGAACAAAAAAAAAACAAAACAAAACAAAAAAACATAACTAAGATCAGTGTTGGATAAGTTGTGATTTGGGTTGTTGGAGATAAATGAAGATAAGATAAATCAGCACCACCAGAGGCATTACTTTCTAGACGTCTGGAAACTTCTCAGGCAAGCTGGAACGAGTAAAGCTTTCAATGCCAAGAAGAGCCTATCAATAACAAGCTGTGGGAGGCCAAGCACTTGAACTCTTGAGCTAAGAGGAGGAGAGTTTTCAGGAATGAATCATTTAGGTGAAGCTTCTTACCGAGAATATGTGGGGATCCTTTAAACTCCTGGATCAGGATGTGCCTCGCTCCTCTGGGAATTTCCAGGATCTTCAGGAAACCTGAAGTGTTTATTTTAGAACGGCATCAGAAAGCTACTTATGAGAAAGCAAGTCAATTCAAAAATGTTTTTGCTGTACTAGAAATGGGCACGCATTAGAAAGCCTAGGAGATGTTTTCCACATACAGGTCCAACTAGGGGCTGGAATTACAACGTTTCTGGCAATGCACCGTTACTCCAATGTTAGATCTACATGATTCTGGAAAACCAGCTTTCGATGCAGTTTTAAGCCACTAAATACAAAAACATTATTGGTATTGGTGCTACTGGAGGTGAAAAATATAAATATTTTTGTAAATATGCATACATGTTTTTATCAGATAAAAAGAAACACATTTGCTAAAAACTATTTCATGGCCTTATATGTAGTGTCTGTAACCTTTTTGAAATTACAGTAATTGTCATTCAGATGAAACGATTCACATGAAAAGAAACAGAACCTAAAAAACTGCAAACTTGTTATGATATTGCAACATGAATTTGACATGGTTACGGACACTACGGATTTTTTGCTTTTTCTATGTTTTTATCAAAAAACTATTTACGCAACAACTTTTACAGGTTATATGCTTCTAGAAGCTTACACCAATTTTAGTATTAATACGCATAAAGAAATATGAACAATGTGCATTTGAAATGATTATAGCGCTGAAAATTTACATATACAGTGAAATCATCTCTCCAAAGCGCCTGAAGTTAGCAACTTGAGAAGCAAGATCAGGCACTCCAATGTTGCACAAACTTCAGAAGTAGCTTCTTTCGCGCACACATTTTCTGTATTATATGTCTAACAGAGAAAAATTAATAAATCAGCATCAATACTGTGTTTTGGCTGAATAATCTTACATACAGTATGCAAGCATGTGCACGACATCATGTAACATGATCATTATTAACACTTAAATACAATTTTATTTCCGTTACGTATTCATTTGCATCATATGTACAAATTCAGAATCAACTTTTTTCCAAGGAAACTGGAAAACCCCTGAGGAAACCCACAGAGAGACAGGAAACCCAGTACCGTATGCGCAGACGGCTGGAACGCTCACCTGGCTTCCTGGTGCTCCGCGTGAAGTTGCCTTTGACGATCTTGCAGGTGGAGTTGTTCCCTCCACACACGCCGCACTTGTCTTCCTCCAGCTCGGACGCGATCACGTTGTCACAGCCCACTTTCTGCACAAACGTCAGCGAGGCCAGATTTAAAGCGTGCCTCAGCACTTTATGAACGCGTCCTTATAAAAAAATAAGAAATCTAATCTACTACACTAGACTAGGGCCGGAGGTCCGTGTCCTCTTCAACCTGGGTTATTTGCTATGATCGCGGAGGCCAACTTTCATTTTCCTGCCTGCCGCTGCCCACAGTTTCCAGGATATTTCATCACTATTTAACAAGCAGAGGACTTACAGTACAAGCCAGCATTATCTTAGAGCCCCTGATTATACGTGCTCCGACGTACATTTTGTTATTTGTTTAGCTTCACTTTACTAATGACCTTGAAAAAAAAAGAAGAAAGAAAAAACGCAACTAATCATCTGCAACAGCAGAGCATTCACTCCAATCAGGGAAAAAAAAAAAAACGACAGGTAGCTGTGACAGAATCAAAGTTTATCTCGGGGAAGGGAAGATAAAAGGGAAAGCATAATGGAAGTAGGAAATGACACACACACACACACACACACACACACACACACGAACCTTGCTTTTATAGGGAAATTATCCACACCAGAGTAATGTGAAGCAGGATGGTGTTATTACTATCCATTTGATCACAGTATCACAGGAGATTTCACATTTTAATCACTTAATTAACAAAACATTACACATTTTTAAACATTTATAGTTAAATGCAATGTTGTGGAACATCTTCAAAAATTCTATCACTTAAACCAAGATTTTTATTTAATCAATTAAAGGGTCTCTATTATACACAATGAATTCAGATGTGTGTAGTGAGTACAGCAGGGGGCTCAGAATACAACCCTGAGGGGCTCCAGTGCTGAAGTGGTGGCTCAGTTGGTTAAGGCTGTGGGTTACTGAGTTACTGATTGGAAGGTTGGTGGTTCAAGCTCCAGCACCGCCAAATTGCCACTGTTGAGCCCTTGAGCAAGGCTCTTAACCCTATCTGCTCCAGGGGTGCTGTGAGCTGGCTGACCTTGTGCTCTGATCCCAGTTTCCTAACTGGGATATACAAAAAAATTATTTCACTGTGCTGTAAAAGTACATGTGACAAATAACTGAATAATCTATTCTATTCTAATTTGTTAGCGTTTTTTTTATTTTGTATTTTTTATTATTATTTGTTATTTGTTACATAAACCGAAAGCCATTGCTGACCAAAAAGAACACAAAGGCTCGTCACACATTTGCCAAAAAATATCTTGATTATCCCCAAAATGTTGTAGTCCTTTTCATAAAAAAAACAAAAAACAAAAAACGAAACATTACACTGGACCAGCAGTGAAACACGGTGGTGGTAGTGTGATGGTCTGGGACTTTACAGCTTCAGGACCTGAACCACTTGCCGTAATTGACGGAAGAATGAATTCTGCGCTCTACTAGAAAAGGAGAATGTCCGCCCATCAGGTTGTGACCTCTAGCTCAAGCGCACTTGTGTTACTCAGCAGGACAATGATCCGAAACACACCAGCACATCCACTACTGATTAATTTTAGAATACTAAGGTTTTCGAGCGGGTAGTCCAGAGATGACCTTAAACAGGCCTGTGCATCATCGAAAAACTTTCCAATATGGCCGACTTATAAAAACTCTGCAAAGATGAATGTGCAAAAAAACGCTTGATTGAAGTTGCTGCTGCCAAGAAACATGGCACAACCGGGTATTAGGTTGTAGGTGGCGATTACTTTTTCACACAGGGCCAGGTAGGCTTGGAAAGCTTTTTTCCTTTCATAAATGAAATCATCATTTAAAAACTTTGAATTTTGTATTTACTCGGGTTATCTTTGTGTAATATTAAAATGTGTTATATAATTATTCAATCATTATTTAAGTGTAACAAATCTGAAAAAAAAAGTAATAAATAAAAATGGAGGAAGGGGGCAAATACTTTTTCACAGCACTGTGAGAAGAGCCCCTCCCGCGGCTCATTGCGCAGCTCTGCTGTTCTCTTGCAGGGTGGCGCTTATTTACTCTACATCAAACGTGTCTTTGGAGGAACAGTGAAACGGAGGCGGAGCATTAACAGACACACTTTAAAGGTCCCCTGCGATGGATCGGCATCCTGTCCTGGGAGTACCTTGCCTCGTGCCCTAAGTCTCCTGGGATATGTTCCAGGCATCCCATGACCCTGTATACTGTACATACAGGATAAAACGGTATCGAAAAAGACTTTAAAGGTCCTCTGGGTCCAATGTTACCACCTTAAAGCGAAAGTAAATTATGGGACCTTTAAATTTTAATTTAGCTATTTGAATCAAATCTTGATTGCTCTGTTCCGAATCTATCATGCTGGTGAACCGAGGCGAAAATATATTGTATTATTGTCCATATACTTATGAACTCGACCGTACACGGTCTCCATGGTTTGCTTTGCAGTTTTACGGGTCAGGATTATAAAGTGCTCTTTTTTGTCTGTGCTCGCGATCATCAGATAAAGACGTGCCAAAAGAAATCATTAAACGCAGCCCAAAATCATTACCGCGTTTAAGTGTATACTCTTGACCTAACAGGCATTAATGCTCGCCCCGATCCGCCTTAACCTCCTCTGCCAAATGACTCCTACGCTTTTGGAAATATGAGACTAAAAGTGAACCGAGGAGGAGCCAAGGATACCCAACTGAGATTTATTCTATTAGGTCTGACATTCTTCATTTGATAGCACTGGAGGGGATGCATTCCAGTGATGGGTTGAGAAGTGTCTGTGGTCTGTGTGTGTGTGTGTGTGTGTGTGTGTGTGTGTGTGTGTGTGTGTGTGTGTGTGTGTGTGTGGGTGGGTTACCTCGCACTCTCCTCTCACACACAGGCTATAGGGATCCTTATATGAGCAGCGTGTGCCATCGTGCACCATCCTCTTCATGGAGACCACATCTCCGGTTTCTTTAGATTGGCAGTAGAGGTTGCAGTGCTCCTCAGCTAGCAGAACACACACACACACACACACACACACACACACACACACACGGAAAGGAAAGCATCTATGAATGGGTGCAGCTTGCCTAAATTCCATCTAAGAGCAGTCTCATAACACTGGTGGAAAAACAGAGAGGTCATTGCTTCCCTAATAGCATTTCCATTCGTCCCAAATGGAACCGTAGCCTTCCTTCCTTTTAACTTTCACTCCTTCCGCTCTCGAGTCTAAGACTCGTCTCGCGTTCCCCTCACCCTGCGCAGGAATTCAAATCCCGTCCAGGAAAGATCCCTCAACCCGGAATAATAATAACGGAACTAAACCAAACAGAACAGATATCTTAATTCACAACTCGGAGACGGCCAAGCCGCGGTTGTTCCTAATGTAAAGCAGTGATGCGCTTAGAGCATCGAAAGAGAGCTTTCAGACAGACAGAGACACGGACAGACGGATCATTCTTTCCTGCTCCGATTTCGCCTCGGCGTTGCCAATTATGTAACGAAATATTGATGTCAGCTCAAAAGGAGCTGAAGTGCTAATCAAGCCTTAGATTCTTCGTTCATCACTCAAAACTGCATTCGGACTTACTGAGACGCAGTAATCAAACCGGACGTGTTACTGGTAGGGCGGCACGGTGGCTTAGTGGTGTGACCCTGCACCTCCAGGATCCGGGTTCGATTCCCGCCTGTGGTTTGCGTGCGCATGTTCTCCCTGTGCTTGGTGGGTTTCATCCGCCATTTCAAAGACATGCAGATTAGGCATTAATTGGCATTCCCAAATTACTGTGTGTGTGTGTGTGTGTGTGTGTGTGTGTGTGCACCCTGTGATGAGTTGGCACCCCATCAAGGGTGCACCCCACCTCGTTCCCTGAGGCTCGACTGGCTCCAGGATGAAACGGTACAGACGATGAGTAGGTATTACTGGTATGTGAAGCACATCATGAACGCAAGTATCATGTACAGTACAGTATCTCACAATCCACACAAATGAACGATTTCAAAATATTAAAACAAACAAAGACGGAAGACAGAAAGAGATTAGGAGACTGAAGACTAGGCCACAGCGGCACCAGCGGTGAAACACATTTTACAATAAATGTAATGAAATAATGGAAATATTATGCAGATAATCCATTCAAGCCACCCAAAAATATTACCGATATTACCAATTTCCAACATTATAATTATATATATATTTTTTCATTTTGCATTTAAAAACATTTAGAAATTTTAGAAAAGACATGTAGGGCCTCTGAGTAGCGCAGTGGTAAAGAGTGGTAAAGCGATGAGAGGTACTTAGTGCTTCCACATTAATCACGGCTCTACAGCCAATCGGGGCGTCTATGAGCTCACGCAAGCGGAAGGAGCGGATAGCGCCGTCCTCCGAGTGTGTTACTCCGCCAACGGTGCGTGAGCGAGCAGTTCGAAAAAGATGCGGTCGGTTCGGAGGAAACGCGTGATAGTCTTTGGCCCTCCCGACTGAGTGGTAGTAGTAGCCTTAATGTGGAGCCCCCTAGTGACGGGGAGGACTTGGACACGACTAAATTGAGGAGAAAATCAGGGAAAAATCCCCCCCCCCCCCAAAAAAAAATGAAGTAAATAGACATTAAACCTCACTTAGCCTTACTTTATGATTCCTCTCGACACCGGCTGCTTAAAAAATTTAAGTTATACTAGTTATATAAAGTTATACTAAATTAAAAAACTAGCTTCTCGCGGCTTTCCACTGACGCTCCCGGACGTCCATGTGACTTTTCAAAATTTCCGTTCTTATGGTGAAAATTCTTAAGGTGGGGATTTTGTAAGCCGACTTACTGTAGGACATTTTTTCAGATCTTAAACAGAACCCAGTCGCTTGAGATTCCTGTTCTGGGCTGATACGAGTGTAATCTAATGTGATCTTCTGCTATTTTATTGAATCTACTTTAAGTTTTGCTCATCACCAGGACATTTCTAAAAACAGAACTGGATGTTTTTTGTTTTTTGCACCTATTTGTATAAAAAGTTGTATGCGAAAATCCCAGGAGATCAACAAACACACTCCATCCATCCATCCATCCATCCATCCATCCATCCACCTAGGAACCTCTGTAGTGCAACTAGGGACAGTGAAGGCCAATGGTGATGACCATTGTATTAATTCCCATTTTACGACCGTGGTAGGAACTCAGGTCAACATTTACATGTTGCAAACCTGCATATCTTTGGATTGTGGGAGGAAACCGAAGCACCTGGAGGAAAGCCACCAAGCACCATGCAAACTCCATGCACACAGAATCGAACCCAGACCCTGGAGGTGCAAGGTGCTAACCACTGCTAACCACTACGACACCGTGCCGCCAGCAACCATACTACAGCCAAGAAACATCCCCATTCTGATATTAAATACGAACAAGAACATATAAATTTACAATCCATTTTAATATGAACACCTAAACACCTGGACATTTATAATCAGACTCTAGAGTTTTACACAGAATGGTGTGAACCCCCCCCCCCCCCCCCAAAAAAATATTAATAAATAAATAAACCCTTGAGTGAGTGATGGTTCTGCGAGTGGAAACCTCCAAAGCAACATATCCAGATTGGTTTGAGCTGCCAGGAGGGATGCTATTTTTTAAAAAATAAGCACTTCTTACAACCATGACGAGCAGAAACGCATCTCAGAACGCACACCACATCAAACCTTGAGATGGAGCGACTACAACAGCAGAAGACCACATCACTCCTGTCAGCCAGCTACAGGAATCCGAAGCTCCCATTAGCTCGAGACTCGCCGAAACTAGACAGCTGACGACTGGAAAAAATACCAGCTGATTTCTTTTTTCCCGTAAGCTTCACCGGTCTAGTTTGGGTGTGTGTGAAATTCCCAGCAGACCAGGCATTTCTGAAATACTCGAACCAGCCCATCTGGCAGCAACAGCCATACCACGGTTAAAATCACAGCTTTCGTTTTTTTCCCCCATTCGGATGTTTCATGTGAAAATGAACTGAAGATCTCGACTTGCATTTGCATTATTTTATGCGTCGTGCAGCTCCTGCATGATTGGCTGATTGGATTGCTGCATAAATGAGCAGGATTGCAAGTGTTCCTATTAAAGTGGAAGATGTACCTGAAGAGCTTGGCCTGTATAATCTATGCACTGCCACTGTGTAGCCACTAAAAATCGATCAAATATACAGTATATCTTCCAGCATCCTCCCACCAACCCTACATTATAATGAACACATGATGATGTCGTAACTCACGATCAGGATGTTCATATGGCAGCCACTGGTGCTTGGTCCCCTGGTGCTCAAAGTGCGGATTCCACATCTTGCACTGCTCCTCTCGGAAATCGGCGAGATCCTTGTCACACTCGTCAATGTTGCATAGCTGAAACTCGTAGTTGTTTCCGTAGCATGTGCGCCCTCCGTTGGCCGGGCTGAGAACGACAGCAGAGTGGTAAAAAAGATGTGACAAAGCACAAAACCTTTTCACGATTTTAGATCACTATCATCTTTGATATACTGTACCTTTATCACATCCAATAACAATTCCCAAACCCCAAAACATCCCAATTAGGTCTCCATTTAGAGTGGTTATTTTTAAAGGTCACATACTTTTAACAATTCGAGACAGGTCTCGGAGCTCCCTCAAAGAGTGTCCTTTAATGCTCCACTGAGCTATGCTATGATTCTTTTTAAAAATACCTTCACTCTACGTTACGCCTTCCCCAAACATGCAGTTTCAGTGTCTATGCAAATGAGCTACTGCTCAGCCACGCCCACCAGAGTACAGCAGACGTGAGCAACAACACGGAGGGGGGGGGGGGGGGTTCTCTTCTTACATGAGGTCACAATAGGGGAAAGAACTAACTTTACTGTTTAAGCCAGGATGGACCAAGGTCGCACTAGAGACCAATCAATATCCAAAAATGACTAAAAAGCAAACTGTACCAATTTCTCTAGCGCTAATCAACTGGTTCAGTAGCTAACCTTCCGGCCTGACTTTCCTTGTGAAATCTGTCCCTATACCGTGCCTGGAACATATGCAAAAATCTAACAAGATTAGTCTTGCAAGAAACACAGTTGAAGATTTGTCAACCAAGTATGAGGCAAGGCACATGCGTTTGATCCAATTTTGAATCCAATTTCGTGTGATGAGAGCAGTGATGCCACAGACACAGCTCAGCATGCCACCAGCTGCTCCCTCTTCCAGAGCTCTACAGGAGCACAGAAAAATCCAGACTGCCACTAATCAAGTGCCATGCAGAAGGAATGTTCAGTTTGTTCGGCTCCGCATGGAGTGTACATGTGAGCAAACATTTGGTCTAATTACGGTGAACAAGAGCCGACTGCGATCCGAGATTTCTGACAGCCACCTTTATGCCGGGCTCGGAATCTCCACAACCGGACTACCTGAAGTGACAGTTCCAGGAACAATATGACCGTCCTCACTAGGACGTGCAACCAGAAATAATTAAGTCCTCAATGTGTCCCCTAACAAAAAAACGTTTCCCGCAAAAAAAAGGCAGCAGTTTAAAAATGTGTACTGACATGGGGTTATCACATTGGCGTGTTCGGAAACGGACGCCTCCTCCACATGAGCGTGAGCAGGAGCCGAACTTAGTCCACTGCCCCCAGTGTCCGTCCTGCCTGAGGATGTCCGACGTCAGCTTGATACAGTGACCCTTAAAGCAGTTCTGCAGAGAAGAGAGGGAAAAGATGATTGTTCTGTATGTGTTGATAGACAGTGGTTAAGCTAACGCCGATGTTCAGCAAGTGCCTGAAGACTAATATATATCGCTAAGCTCCGTACCTTTCCTGTGGCGCACTTGGTGCCGTCGATGGGAGGGCCCTTCTTGGTCTTGCAGAAGAACGGGTTCTCAGGATGGCTGCACCACAGCTGCTTGCACGGGTCGTAGGTGCTGTACTAAAAGAAACAGTCACGCTCGCATTCACACATGCAGCTTGCAAGGCTAGAATACAACCAGGACACAACCAGGTCTACTTCTGGACAAAGAGCCAGGTATAGTCCCGATGGAAACTTATTAAAATGATTATTTATTATGGAAAATTCTTTTTTTTTTTTTTGTCGATTGGAAATATTCGGAATAAATTGTATGAGTTGATGTTATTCATTAAAATGTTACTAAAGTCAGACTAGGGAAAGGGGCGTGGCTTCCGCTTACGTAGTGTGAGTTAATATCAGCGAATTCAAAACACCTGTGAAAATGACTGTGGATCGCCTCCGAGTGGCGTAGTGGTAAAAGCGCTCGTCCTATCATCCGGAGATCGCGAGTTCGAATCCCGGGTGGTGCTGTAACCTCTCGCAGCCGGAGGTCTAGAGAGAGCTGATTGGCCGAGCTCTCTCAGAAGGGAGGGATGAGAGGTACTTAGTGCTCCCACATTAATTACGGCTCTACAGCCAAACAGGGGCGTCTATGAGCTCACGCAGGCGGAAGGAGCGGATAGCGCCGTCTTCCGAGTGTGTTACGCCGCAACGGTGCGCGAGCGAGCAGTTCGAAAAAAGATGCGGTCGGCTGGCGTCACGTGGTTCGGAGGAAACACGTGATAATCTTCGGCCCTCCCGGCTGAGTGGTAGTAATAGCCTTAATGTGGAGCCCCCTAGTGACGGGGAGGAATTGGACACGACTAAATTAGGGAGAAAAATCGGGGTAAAATCCGAAAAAAAAAAAAAATACTGTGGAATCGATTTGAGTAGATTTCTGATTTCTGTTCATTTTGTCTCAAGCAGATACACAAGCAGGCTTTTTTTTAAGGAAGAATAAAAAACTTTCTGTAGTTCCTAATAAAAATGAAATGCTGTGGACTGTTTGTTTAAAAGCTACTCTTTTTTGCAATCCAATCCAGTAGCAGTGGCAGAAACGCACCAGCCGCCCATAAAATCAAAAGAAGAAGAGATAATCTTGCCAAATAAGAGTCTTTACAAGTATTTTGCAGGACATTGTAAGCGATAAACAAAAGACTGCATTGTAAAAAATTCAATCACACAGCTCTAAACATCCTGTGTATAGTAAGTACGGCCGGGTCAGAGGTTCGACTCTTGGTGTCAGCGTGTTATGTGTCACTCACCGCTGTGCACATCATGTACCCCATGCCAAAGTCGAAGCGGCATTGCTCGTTCATGGAGTAATGCAGACCGGGCAGCTGAGGCAGGGACGGCCAATCGTGATCGAACGGGTCGTCGCGCATACAGTCATAGGTGCTGCGGGAAACACATCGTCATTTTGAGCTTTCGAATTCAAAAGTACACATCTCGTAGTGTAAAATCTAACGTAACCTCTTGGGGGGGGGGGGGAACTGGAGTACCTGGAGGAAACCCTCCTAGCATCATGCAAACTCCATGCAATCAAACCCTGGGTGTGCCAGGCGACAGAGCGAATCGCTAAGCCACCGTGGCACCCAACATCAATCACTAAATAAGAGTTTTTTTTTTGTTTTTTTTTTTTGTTTTTTGTAGTGAGAATGCATTGATCCCATACTTCAGACTTGGTACATGGACATGTTTTGGTACTCGTCATGCATTGATTCCCGTATCAGTACTCGTTCATATCTAGTGTTAAAGGTTTTTTTTTTTTTTTTTTTGTTAAAAGTCTGTCTTGCATCAAAATTGCACCATCTGCATATAAATACATAACCATAGGTTTTGTATAAAGTTTTCCCGGAACACAAGTACAATGTACTGTACATACAGTAAGCCACAACCCTCGTTCCGCGCACAAATCTATTCCAAAGTTCAGCTGAGACTCATATAAAGCTTCTGCGCTCCCTCTGAGCTGAATCGTGTCTATCTTTCAATATTTCTATACTTTACAATATAATTCTAATTAAATTCTACATTTTTATAATTTAATAATTTATACATTTAATAAACCTGGACTGGCTATACAGTTATTTCGAAGTGAAATTTGAACTAAAAGGGAATTTGGCCCCGATCACAAATTTATGACGACCAATATCTAAATACCGTACATTAACATCGAATGTATGAATGTACGTTAAGTCGTGCTGAGAATCCAGCAACCTTTTCAGATTTCTCCTACTAATCTTTTTCCTTCCTTCCATTTTTGTTTTCTTCAGTTCATCCTTTCTGTAAATTCCCATAACTCTCCTTTACTGCCACTTCCATTTCCCCCTCCTCGTCCACAGACCAGCAATCCGCTTTCCAGCTCACTAAAACCTAATGGCCACCTTGAAACCGAACGTAACAGCTTAATGTTGACACCTACATATTATCCTCTGAGTTCTGCAAGCAGTAAACTGAAGGGGAAAGCAGGAATCTAATGACCGCGCAGTGCGAGTGGAGTCTCACTTGATGTATTTGCTGAGCTCTTGCTGGCTGCAGCGGGACCAGTGGAAGCGGTGGAAGGCAGCCTGTACCAGCGGAGCCATGATGCTTCCCATCGGCACTTCGTCTCCGCACTCGTTCCCCTGCCCGTCATGTTCCATCCCTAATCTGACCATCCCATAACACACACACACACACACACACACACACACACATGCACAGACATACACTTTTTAGGTGAACACATTTTAAGTTAACATGCATTCTCGTATTTAATAGCGTTAACTCCATAAATATTGGCACCCTTCATGAGGATCTGAAATCGTGATTATAATATACAGTACATTATATGCATTTATTAGATTTTTTCTTAATAAGGTAAAAAAAAAAAAAAAAAAAAAAAAGATGTGTCCATAAGAAAACCACTTGTTAGAGAGACTTATGAAAAAAAAGGCTTCAGTTTGCAAGGGAGCATATAAAGCCTGGATTTTGGAAATGAAAAAGGCCATGTAGTCTGATGAGTCCAAATTGACGCTACTCTAAAGTGATGGGCGTGGCAGGGTAAGAACATGAAGTGCTCATGCATAGTGCCCAGTGTACTGTGTTATGATCAGGTGTTGTTTCAGTCGCTCAGGTCTAGGCTCAGCAACGTTAAGTGGCAATAAAATGACATCATCCGACAACCAGGTTCATCACATCTATGGAGTTTTTCTTCCCTGATGGCACAGGCATGGTTCCAGGACGCACAAAAGTGCGGTACTGAAATGAAGAATTTTTCTGTAGTGTCTGTAACCATGTCAATTCATGTTGTAATATAATACACTTTTTTCAGGTTTATGTGAAATCTATTTAATCAATGTAAATACAAAAAATGTGAAATGTACAGTATATTCAAAAAAGTTACGGACACTACGTAAACGTGCAACGTAAATTTTTATCTGATGTGTTTGCACATTTACAAAAAAAAACGAAGCAGGAGATAAGAAGCATCAAGTATGACAAATGGTGTTATACGATCCCGTCTTGAAATTCACTTTTTCACCTAGGTGAGACACTTTTTAGCACCGATACCATGTTTTGGCCGGTAGCACTTCTCACACTTCTATACTTGTTGCATGTAGGCGTCTATTTTATCCGCCACTCTGTGGATCAAATCAGGTTGAAAATTCATTCGATCCTGAAAATCTTTGCAAAAAGAGCGCAAAAATCCTTTTCAGGAAACTGGACTGTACCATCTATTAACTGACTGACCTGACTGAGCGCTTCTCTAGGCCACCCTTAATTGGAGCTCGCTTCCACTATAAACTCCTGACTGCCTGTTACATTTGAGCTTTAAGATGTCTTATGGATACATACATAGATCATCCCTGGTGTCCCAAACTTTCTAAAAAGAAAAAAAAAAAGAAAAGAAAAATGTAGTATTTGGATGTGATCGGCGGGTGATTTTGCGTTTCTCACACGTGTCCCGTCTCATGAGCCACCACAAAAGCAGACGAGAAACCGTCCTCATGATTCAGGGTGCAGCTCCTCACGGGGTGACACATGCCTGTGACTGGGGCGTAACCTGGGGGAAAACAGGGGAACCTGTGAGTACCTGTACTGCATAAGTGAAGTATACTGTAGGTACGACAGGTACAGTGATTGATGTATTTTGGTGTATTCTGTACCCTGCATGCCGGTTGGTCCAAACTCTTGTCTAGTAAGGAAGATGGCATGATCGTGATACTCTGCATCGTTCTCGTCCTCTTTCTGTTGCAGAAAAGCCCAGCGACACACGTTCTCCAGACTCTGAGACGGGTTCCCGAGCTCGATCAGTCCCATGGACTACGAATAGGATGAACAACGGGAATCGGGATTAACTCCACAGTGTTATATTTACTATCCTCTTAAACAGCGCTGCATCTATAATGAGATCAAACGATAATGTAATCCGTAGCAATGTACAGTAGGTGGAATCAGTGACGACCTGTAAGAGGGAACAGGAATCGCCCGGGGCACATACAGAGCAACGTGGAAAATACTGTATAAGGGTGCTTTTACATACAGTGCGGTGCAAAAGTATTGACCCCCCCCCCCCTCATTTCTTCATATTTTGCTTCCAAAGAGCCAGTTTTTCTTGTATTTTCATGCAGTCTTCAGGAATTCGGGCTTCCTGAAGAGCTTTTTGGCTCTCATTTTCATTTTTTTTAAGCCACATAGTAAACTATGGAATATTAAGGCATAAAAAAACACTTAAACCAGTGAAGAACAGGAGCAGATGATGAGGTGGGTGATGAGTGGAATGGTGATGCTGGTCAGGTGGTTGGAATAGATGAGAAGGGAAACGAAGTTGCTCCTGAGGTTGTTAAATAAATAACCAGTTTTAAAATTGTATCTTTAGGCACTTTGCAGCAGTAAAACATTTGTTCCGGTTCCTTTAATTTAATATGAAGTAAAGATGGGGTGGCACAAAGGACTGTATAACCAAGCGGATCAAAATTTGAGAATGTTCTTGGCCAACTCTGTAGTCCAACTAGGTTAGCCATTGTATTTATTCCCATTTTTATGACCACAGTAGGGCCTCTGGTCAACCAATTATCCAAATCTAAATGCCTTTGGACAGTGGGAGGAAACCCACCAAGCATGCAAACTCCTTGTACAGAGAACCTGAGGTGGGAATCAAACCCAGACCCCAGACCCAGGTGGTGTTAACCACTATACCACTGTACCGCCATATACAGGATCTCAAATGACAAACCGAGCAATGCAGATTAGGTTAACTGGTGTTTGTGTG
Source organism: Clarias macrocephalus (assembly GCA_011419295.1). NCBI lineage: Eukaryota > Metazoa > Chordata > Actinopteri > Siluriformes > Clariidae > Clarias > Clarias macrocephalus. The sequence continues at coordinate 27,550 of JAAGKR010000987.1, read as the reverse complement.
TGCTCTGCGACGGATTGGCACCCAGTCCAGGGTGTACCCCACCTCATGCCCAAAGACTTCTGGGATAGGCTCCAGGCCCCCCGAGACCTTGTACACAGGATAAATCGGTATAGAAGATGGATGAATGAATGAATGAATCCAGTATCATGATTTAATCAGGGAGAATTAATCAATCCTTAGACTTTTGCAGAAGTGTGAATGTTAAAGAAATAAGGAAAGGGTGGAAAGAATGAAGAATGGCTGTGATGGACAGCTGAGCATGATTTTAATGCTCAGGAAGGCTTACCTTGGCTGAGCAGAGCATGACGATTCGCACCAGCACCACGTTGATGTGAGCACCAAGTGAAGAATCCTGGTAGATCTCATTCACCTGAGAGCGAAGAGAAGAAGAAAGAAAAAAAAAAGGCTTTTGAAGCATGATGTGTGACTGCTAGCGATGAATCAATGAACTCGCAGTGACCACAGGGCAAACTTAGAAGTGACAGACTAATCACAGGGTCTACAGTACGTCTAACGGTAACTGGTTTAAAAAAGTACATGTAATTAGAATCCGGCAAAGACAGGCTAGGCAAGCGGAGACCCTCTCGGGGTTCCCGAGACAGCCGTGCTTGTGGAGCGAATATCGTTTCTCTCCTCCGTGCACCTGACCCTGTCTCATTCGCCGCTTCCGTAGCCCATCATGCGAAGAAACCTGAGACAGGGTGCCGGACCGATGCCAAAACGCACAGCGTGTGGGTGTGCGAGCGTGAGAAAACTAATGAAGGCCTTCGACACACGCCGAGACTGACAGATGGATGGCAACCCGACCAGAGGCTGTTTAAGAATCTGAGCGCAACTGGGGAAAACGAACAGAGGAGAGGAAAAAGACGACAGATTGACAGAAGAAAACATCACACAGCCGAATCATACGACAGGAATTCTGAGAAACGACTCGCCGACGCTCTTGTCGCTTAGATAACAGCGGCTTGGAGACTTTTTTTTTTCTTGTTGTTGTTGTTGTTGTTGTTTTTTAATTTTGCTGGAAATTCGACCAAACGAGACAGCCGATAATTAGTGTCAGGTCTCATTAGCTGCACTGGAGTGGTATTATGCGGTAATTGTGGTGATCAGGGCTGCGTCTAATAAGGAAGAGAAAGTCTTCCCGGTGTTTATCGCGTTAATCAGTCGCTAAAGTTGCTTGGCAACCCTGACAAGGAGTCGAGATGGTCATGGATTGTACGGCCATCTCCAGCTTTGCATCTGTTCTCTACCACACACACACACACACACACACACACACACACACACACACACACACACACACACACACAAACACACTGCAGCCTTTTACCTTTTAACCTCACACATAAGCAACAATCAGCAATGTTCCCTGCTCTCGTTCTCATTACCACTGATTTTCTGTCTGTTCATTTTCTCACGTTTTCCGTCTCCGACATAGACAAGAGCTCACACACATACACACACACACACACACACACACACACACACACACACACACACACACACACACACACACACACACACACACACACAGCGCTCGCAACCAGCCCAGAGGTCCCTCATTAGTGTATCTCTGTCTCTGGCCCTCGGTAGGACCCTGACCGTGTTCTATTAGTCCGGCTCCCAGCATGCCGCCGAGCAGGTAGGCAATTGACGAGCAGGAGGCCAAAGTGCCAGAAAATCATTAGGATTCAATTAATAATGCAGCAAGGGCTTCCACCGGAGCTTGTCTTCTGCCAAGCAGTTGAACGGCAGCATAAACAGAAGTGAGTCAGGATGGACTGCGAAGAGAGACACGCTGGAAGCAAGCAGAGAGCCGGAAAAACAAGGGATGATGCGACTGTGCTCGGGTGGAACTTTGGAACAACAATGAAATGATAGGAGAATAAAAAAGCCAGGACCGAAAAAAAATGGTCCGGGTCTTGCCCACACATGTGCGCGGTCGAACCTTCAGGTCAAGAACGCTGTCAGGAGCAGGACAGAATTTCCAGTCTCTCCGGAGCTGTCAGGAAGGCCGACGGAAACACCCGCTCTGGAAAAACCACCGTGTTACAGCTCTACTGGATCCTCTGCTACCTGAGGTTACGCTGAGACCGGGTTCATTCCGTTTTTATTGGACCCCTGTCATTTCATTTCATGGATTAAAATAACAAGGTCTGCAGCGACTTGCGGCAGCTTGTCCCGGTCCTTTTCACGACCGCGCAGGTGTGAGAGATCGGCGTACAACTTCGACACCTTCCCGAGTCAAATTCCGAGGTGGGAAGAAGCAGCGGGCGAAACCGGAATTGCTGGCGGGGAAAATGAATTCTGTTGGACTTACGATGTTCATGAGAGTCAGCAGATATTTCTGGATGTGCTCTCGGCCGTGAAACTGCACCACGGAGCAATCCACTCCCAGGAGCACCTCGATGTGGAAGATCTCGTCTTGGTACGATCGGCGAGCCCGCCTGCTGCCGTTCACTGTGGGATGAAACCCTTTGGATATGGCTTCCGCTCCGGCCAGACCACCTAGTGCTGAACCTGCAGAAACACACACACACAGACGCATGCACACACCACATGTGCTACTTCAAAATCAGCCAAAAATGCATGACATAGAACTGATATCACATTCAAAAGCAGCCAAGGCTTTTATTTTGAGGTCAGCGCGCGTGCATTCTGACGCAATCAGCAAAATCTGCGGGCTGACAAGAAACCAGGCTGAACGTGTTATGACAAGAAACCAAATGTCAGTACATATGCATAGACAGCATTTATCGAAATATGAATGGCTTTGCCATTCAGACATATACACCATATATTAACACCCCTGCCAGGTCACTTGATTTTTTTTTAGCTGCCTTATGGATACTGGTTGAACCAAAGGCCAGCTCATCCACTCCGATCCCGGAGAAAAGCCAATGTAGCACAAATTGCTGAAAAAAAATCAATGCTGGCCATGATAGAAAGGCACCAGAACTCCCAGTTTACCACATCCTGCACCGTATGGGCCTTGAGTTCACTGTTGTTGACCCGGCCTTAAAATTCCCCAAATCTCCATCAGATTGAGCATCCATGGAATGCACTGGACATACATGGAGGCCCTACCCACAGCAACCAAAGGAACCCGACGCTAACCTCCAAACACCACATCATACCACCAGAGGTCTTATGGAGTCAACCCCCACACAACTCCGGGCTTAATGTTTTGCGTTTTAATGTTATGGCTGATCAGTGTTTATTTAACACCTGTCACTGAAAACAAAAAGAGATTGCGGAAGCAGACGGCAGACTAAAACAAGAAATCCGTTCCAGTTCACTGATATGACTGGCCGCTAACCAGCAACACGCAATGTCCCGAAGTCATTGATGAACGTGGGGGTTTTATTGGAGAACCAGGTGTCATGTGATTAGCTGGAAGAACACACTGTACAGGCTGTTATGAGGCCATTCAAGCGTGTGTTCGCATTCACGCAACCCTGATATCGAGATCGTGACGATAACGTGGGAACAGGAACGCTGAACAGAGCAATGCCAGTCGGAGACGATGACCACATGGCGTATTGTTGCTCATTTCTAAGGCAGCTAAGAGGCAGTTATAGTGTACAAAAGTGATAAAATGGGCCCTTAATTAGGACATGGCTTCAAAAAAAAAACATTGCAAAAGGAGACCTATTTTCAGCTGTTTACACTTACTGGACACTTTGTTTTTATGAAGCTTTAATTTTGATTACTTGCTATAAAACATCCTGGTGGCTGCAGTTTATTATTCTTATTCTTATAATTAGCCCAATTTGGCGGCCCTGTCATTGCCCATCCTGTGCCGCTCTTCCTTTAATGAGTCCGCATTCCTTCCCCACTTGGATACTAGTGCTTGTTGCCATTCAATTCAATTTCATTTGTTTAGCTCTTTAAAAAATTCCCTTGCTGCAAATCAGCTTAACGGTTTGTCCGGTGCATCCCACAGATGCTTGATCGGATCGGAATCTGGGGAATTTGGAGGCCAGGTCGGTGCCCTTGGGCTCTTTCCTTCCCTGCTGGGATCATTCCATGGATGCTCAGTCGCATTAGGGTCTATGGAATTTGGACGCCGGGTCAACAACATTGAACTCTTGCACTGGGTGTTCTGGTGCCTTTCTATCATATCCAACACTGACTGCCTTGGGTTTTCTTGGCTGGCCTTTGGTCTCCATGGGCATGGGTGAGCCTGAGGATGATCATGATGTTCAGTGTTGCTCAGTTGACCTGGTTATCGGAAAATAGTCAGAATGTTATGGCTGACCGGTGTATGTTTGGGTTCAACCTTACCTAATGTGCCTTCGGTTTAAGGGCATATAATGAATGAAATGATCCAATATGGCCCAATTGTGACCACTAGAAAGGCTACAGTAACAGTATAAATCATCTTTAGGTCCTGTAAGGAGAAACCACCCACTGCTCAGAGACTCAGCTAGCACTATAGTAAACAATGCTAATAAGTGTATCAGCTCATGAATACAAATTGTGTTCCAAAAAAAAAAAAAAAAAAACTCATTGGAATTTTTCTACGATGAATCAGCACTTCTGCGGGCGTATTGGCATACCAGCTTGGAGTGACCGTTTTAGCCTAATTTAGACTAATGCTCAGGCGTTTAATCCTATTGGTTAAATGCTGGTGGGTCGATCTGACACCTACCACCGATGACTGATCTATAGTACCTCGCAAGTACAGGCCGTTTGGGATCGTTTATGTAAATGCTGACCATAAATGTGATTAAGACCGAGACGCTCCTGGCTAATAACGCTCGTTCGGATTGCAGAAGCAAAACGCGATGAATGACGAAGAGGAGCTTTGATTGCTTTGATAATGACTTCAGAGCCGCGAATTCCTCGTCAACGCTTTTCGACTTCTCGCGACCTCTGATCGGCACGATGTCTGCAGTGGTGTGGTTTGAACGGGTTCATCTCCTTCAGGCATCATCAATCCATCATCAAAGCAGCTGTCCGAACATTAACCGCTGCGCGCACTATAAACGCTCCCTACGGATTCGTTGGTTTTTGCGGAGTCGCTCCCAAAAAGCGCCGAGGAACCGTGATTGAGTATTAAAAGGAGGGAGTGCAAGCAGATTGAAGGCTGCAGATAAGACGGGGTTTAGGCTGATCAAGTCTCCGCCAAAAAAAAATAAAAAAAGGAAAGCTCGGTTCATTACACTCCTTTAATAAAACAGCGCTGTCAGATTTAATGAGAGAGATATTCTGCAATAAGACATCATGCTCATCACAGCCGTCATCTATAAAAGTGGTCATCGTCCAAGCGTGCAAAACCGGTACTGTACCTCTGCCTTTAAGTCAGAGCAAAGATCATGAATCAGAGTATTCACAAGGGCTCTCGAAGCTTGAAGGCAAGAGTTTAAACACCTGATGAAGTCAGCAGTTTATCAGCTCAAGCCTGCAACCAGTAGGGAATTCGCACAACAACACCAACAACAACAACACCAACAACAACAACAACAACAACGAACGCTCTACCTGCAAGTGCCAGCACGCTCCCGAAAAACCCGGCGAATATATCATCAATTCCTACCCTGGACATTCTATTATCTCTCACGCCAATGCGAATAATTTCATCCAAAAATCCTGTTATGCCAAATTAGGCTCGCAATTTAATGATTTATTTGTCTCTACATGATTTCACGCTGATCCAAGAATCTTTACTCTGATAATATAATATATTATACACTTCCCGGGCAAAAAAAAACAACAACAAAAAAACAAACACCATCTGGATTTCACTAAGCAAATAGTTAAGAGCCTTCCACTGGATAATTACTGCCGAGATGAATCAGTTTCAGCTGCAGCAAGTTATTTAACCCTAACTGATGCAAGGAGGAGCTTCTCATTTCTTAAGCAACCATGTCAGAAGACATTTCCTGAGATCATGCCAAAGACTTTCCCTTCTGTTTCAGAAGGGGCGAATTATTGTCCTGCTTCGAGCAAAGAAAACATCAGAACCTTGGAAAATGAGTTAAGAACTGAAAAAAGCGTTATTAAAACCTGGAAGGATAGTCTCGAACCACCATCTCTGATGACACGCGGTCGGGAAAAACATCCTGAATGAGTGTGATGGGAGATAAATCAATTCATATAATCAAAAAAAATATAAAAAAAAACAGCAGAACTCACGTCTATGTTCAACAGTGAAAGTAAAACCATTTGCACGATGCGGAGAAGAGAACTCCAGGGATTGGGACTAAACAGCAGGCTAAAAAAAAAAAAAAACGCTCATGTATCAATGAGGCTAATCAGAAAAAAAAGGTTTTCATTTGCCAAGGAACATAAAGAATGGACTGTGGAGCATGTGATCAAATGAGTCCCGATTTATCCTGTTCCAGAGTGATCGTGCCTAGTGTCTACCGTACAAGCTCATGGAGGCAGTGTTATGATCTGGTGTGTTGCTCCAGTTGGTCAGGTCTTGGTCAGTTCAGCAATGATACCCCAAAAAATATTTCTGATGACCCCCTGAATATACTGAATATACAGTGCAGGATTCATCAGACTCAAATTGTGAAAGCTTGGTTCAGGGAGGGCGGCACGATGGCTTAGTGGTGAGCTCTGTCGCCGTGCACCTCCAGGGTCCGGCTTTGATTCCTGGTCAAGTTCAATTCCTGCATGCAGTTTGCAAGTTCCCCCAACGTGCTTGAGGGTATCATCCTGATACTCCAGTCCAAAGACATGCAGATTAGGCTACTTGGCGTTCCCAAATTGCCCGTAGGGTGTAAATGAGTGTGTCTATGTGTGCACGTGCACCTTGTGATAGATTGGCATCCTGTCCAGGGTATCCTGGGATAGGCTCCAGGCCCCCCGCGACCCTGCATACAGCGGTATAGGCGATGAGTGAGTGGTTCAGGGGGCATGAGACACACTGTTCACACATGCATCGGCCACCATGGAGTCCAGACCTTAACCCCATTGAGAATCGTTGGGATGTGCCGGAGAGAGCTTTACGCGGCGGTTAGAATCGATGCGACTCCAGCGAAAATATGGCGAAATATTTGTATATGTGCCTTTCTTTTTTTTTTGCCAGGGCAGTGTAATATAAGATAATATAATATAGGTGGCAGAATGCCTTAGATGTTTGCTCTATTGACTGGCACCACCAGGGTTGGGGGTTCGAATACGATCAGTCTGTGTGGGGATGCATGTTCTCCCTGCGCTTGGTGGGTTTCCTCCAGGTATTCTGGTTCCCTCCCTCAGGTATGTGTTACATGTTGGCTGGTGTTTCCTAATTGAACATGCGGGTGTTTTAGTGTGTGTCATGTGCGTGCCTGTACCCACCCAGGGTGGACCCTACTATACTGTAAGTTCACTGGGATAAGCTCCTAAACCGTATATGAGGTAAAGACAGTAGATGGATGGATGGATGGATGGATAGAATATATAATATTATAGTAACAATTTTAGTATTAGTGAGTCAATTTTTTAATTAGTGAAACCTGGAAAAAACATCAAATGAATCTGGGATGAATTCATCCCATGCCTGGAAGCCACGCCCCCTCACGCAAAGATGCGCTGATACCTTTTTCCTTTTTGTGAACGGAAACGTAGAATCATTAATATAAAGTCGATCGCTAGTTCCCAGATCAGTTCGACATGTATCAAAGGTCACGTGATCATCTAAAGTCGTTAACATCTATGTAATGTAACCCAGGAAATCAGATAATCCAGACAACCCGAGCCACTGCCTTTATAATTTACAACCAGCATCGATGTTCCTATGGTAGCATCAATGCTCCAGCTCAGCACAGGCAAACCCCACCATCGAGCGGGTATCACAATGTCACCACACTCATCATATTTCAAGGGTAAAAGGTTTCAATGCACCACTCTGTGCTTGGCCAAGTCCTAAAAATAGAAAGCTACAGAAGGGCTGGCCATGTGTTTATACAGTAGGTGCTACGCTGAACAAAAGGCTGCGTCTGCCTTTACTGTGACAGTATTATTGATAGACCTGGTTAGAACCGAATCTTAGAACACCTCGACACATGACACCTCGACACAGGGCTGCATGATTATGGCCAAACTTATAATGATGATGATAAGGCTTATTATTATTATTATTAATATTATTATTATTATTATTATTATTATTATTAATATTATTATTATTATTGCAAAAATAATGATCATAATAATAACCAACCAAGAAGCACCGATACAAAATTATCGTGTACCTCAGTGCTGATTCGATTTGTATTGCAATTCTGTCAGTATCATGATTTTATAAATAAATATCCATTTAGAAAGTTTGCTTCAACTTTTAATAAGATTTAGGGAATAATGCCTGCCAATGTGTGAGCAGTTTAGAGAGCACCACCTGTAGGATTCTAAAGGAACTGCACCACATTATGTAACCTCATGTGCAACTATTGTTGTCATCATCTATACCGCTTTATCCTGCATACAGGGTTGTGGGCGGACTGCAGGAGACTTAGGGTGCGAGGCGAGGTATCTATCACGCATTCATTCAAACACATTATGGGCAATTTGGAAATTCCAATTAGCCTAATGTGCATGTCTTTGGGAGTAACTGTGGGAGGAAACCGGAAAACCCGGAGAAAACCCACCAAGGATGGGAAAACGTGCAAACTCCATGCACACAGAGGTGGGAATCGAACCCGGACCCTGGATGTGCATGGCGACAGCGCTAACCACGAAGTCACCGCGCCGCCTTGTCACTGATTGTGGCATTGTTGTATTGGCGCAACATGCATTTTCAATATCAATATTGGAAACCAAAATTGTGATCCAGGTTAAAATGAGAAAATCCAAAACTACATATCACCAAAACAATCTTGCCTTGGCTTGTCTTTGTCTTGTCTTTGTCTTGTCTATGTTCAGATTTAGTCAGCCTTCAGCACTGGAAGCACCGCTGTAACCAACCGGTGAGACCATGGTTTGGCATGATGAGGTTTCAACATGCGAGGTGCTTTTTGGCACGCCACGATTTCATACCCGTGACCATCCTGTCCGCCTGAACCGGTCGCACCCGTGCTCCTCTGACCTACATTTGATCTATGTGAGGTCTTAGCCTTTTTAAACCGTCTCTGCTAAGACACTTAAGTCTGTACTTACAAAAACAAAACAAAGAAGGCACACATAACCAGAAGATGATACTGTGCACGCACACACACACGCGCACACACACACACACACACACACACACACACACACACACACACACACACACACACACACACACACACACACACGCACGCACACACTAACATTCCAGAGGTCTTCAAGTATCACACATGGCTTTTGGAGAAGTCCGGGAAGATTACGTGCCAGATGGATGCGCACACACTGGCACCGAGAGTCAAAACAAAATCCATAACTTGGCGGTTCGAACAGGGCCGGCAGATGTGACCGCTCAAGCAACAGACGTCGAAAAATAAACAAGGAATAAATCTGAGCAAATTGCCTGATGTTTGGTTTATAGAAACAAGACGAAAGGCATGCGAAGGGTGTCAAGTTTTAATCACGACGAGTTCACAGGAAAACAGACAAATGTAGGCGACTTCTTACATTTTTCAGCAGTACGACTCCCACGTCCAGAGCTTTCCACAGCCTCATGTGCTGTAGGGTTTACTCCGGTAAGACGTGAAACTCCAAACTTTATTATAGTACAGAGCGAACATACAGGCAAGGCGGGAATCGAACCTCAATCCAACCCCAAAAATGGGCCCAAGAATGAAGAAAACCGGTGACAAGGTCATGGGTCTGCGTAGTCTAATCCAATAGAAGAGTAAATTTCTGAAAAGTTTATTGCGGGTTCTGATAGAAAGTTGTCAGAACTCACAGTGCATTACAGTTTTAGTGCAAAAGAGGGGATCTAGTCAATATAATGTTATGGCTGATCTTTTAAAGTATGCAGTTATTATTCATACTATTCAGTTTAATCATAGTGTTCTTTTCGTGCATGATCAAAGTGTATGTGCTGACATTTTTACATCTTTAAAAGAGCACATAAATCTTTTTATTTTACTGCATATTTTAAAGGTCCCGTATTTTTACAGTACTATTTCCGTAACAGGTTAACACAGGTCTCAAGGGTCCCGCAAACTCTGTGTGTGTGTGTGTGTGTGTGTGTGTGTGTGTGTGTGTGTGTGTGTGTGTGTGTGTGTGTGTGTGTGTGTGTGTGTGTGTGTGTGTGCGCGCTAATGCTCCAGCTGAAAGATGTCTCAGATAATGCATTTGTTTTATACCTCAAACTCCCTCAGTTTAACGTCTCCTCAAGGGGACGTCGACGTGAAAGTGCCAAAACATGCAGTTCCTCGAATGACTGGCTCGGAAAATGAGTCAATCCCCATGTTAAAAATATGCAACTTTACAATAGGAATAAACATGTTTACAGCCAAAAACAAACAAACAAACAAAAACAGTTTGGGTCTCCATAGCTAGATTTCCTCATTCATGACAACTACATATACAGGGTGAATATTTTATCACTTAAAATTACATTACAAGCCATAAAGCTTTGCATAATAAGGGGCGTGGCTGATTTGAGTGACAGGTGTATTGCAGGTGCCAAACCGCTCGGTGTCTGCTCTGCTATGCATCACTTTAGCTAAACAGCTAACTGGAGTCATTAAGTATGGGATGTATATGACAGAGTTCAATTAAATGCAAAGTATTGTTAGTGTATATAAACACTATCGACATGAATATATCTATATATACATATATATATGTATCTAAAAATGTATACATACTTCAAAAAAAGAAAAATAGAATAATGTATATTCTATTAATATAATATTAATAATATTGTATTATCATATTGTTATCATAAAATTGTTAAAGATAATATAATATAATATAATATAATATAATATAATATAATATAATATAATATAATAAATGTCATATTAAAATATTTATACAAGTTTCTCTTTTCCTGAAATGTGCATAAACAGGATATATACTGTATATACAGATTCAGCCAAAATAATATAGAACATTTGTCACGCATGACTTACAGCACAGTGAAATTATTTTTTACGCATACCCCAGTTAGGATGCCGGGGTCAGAGCACAGGAGACAGTGAGGAGCCCCTGGAGCAGACAGGGATAAGGGCCATGTTCAAGGCCACAAAAGTGGCAACTTGGCTGTGCTGGGACTCAAACCAACAACCAACTGATCAGCAACCCAGAGCCTTTAACTATTTGAAGCACCACTGCCCCCGAACTATGTGATCATTGTCTGGCGGATCCAAACCTGCACAGGGACACCCCCACCGGATTGTCAGTCCATCACCCTTAACCACTTGGCCACCCCTTAGGATTTTAGGTGACAACCAGAGATCTCACAGTAGAGCTTCGAAACCACTCTGCAGCACTTTATGTATTTATACAGTCATTTTATACACTATTTTATCCTTATACAGGCTGCACCCCTCCTCCGAACACGCCGCTTCACTGTCTATGTAAATGAGCTATCGCTGAGCCCCACCCCTTTAGAGAACCGCAGAGCTGAGCAACACCCTGGAGGAGGATTTTCCCTCATATGAGGTCATACTGGGGAGGACGAAAAGTCGAAATGTCTAACTGGCTCGGTTAAGTCCCAAGACAAAAAAAAAAAAAACAAAGATAGCGTTTTTTTAGACTTCCAGACAGGAAGTCTATGATTTATTATTATTTATTTATTTTTTGCTTTGCATTCTAACAAGTGAAGTCTATAAACACAAATTTAGTGCATCTTCATCGGGGTCGTTCAGGGTAAGTGAGCTACTGTACTGTAAACCCTTTTTTCCCCCCACCATGAACTGGTTAAAGAAAATATTTACATCTCTCCTAATGCATAACAGAAGCATAAACACATGCACGTGCGCATGCTGCATCGACATCGACTAGGAAACACGCGTTCGTACTCATTAAACACGCCACACACAGGACTTGAACATCACTCTCAGCCACAACACAGGCCCAAGAAAATAATCCTAATTACTGTGTTTTCCGTCAGAGCGCCACCGGGGCTCAGTAATTACAGCTCCGGAGCGCATCGTACATCAAGCCGGGAGTCTCGGCTGCGGAATCGGGACGGACGAAATGGAAAGAGCAGTGCTGAGACGGCCAGTGCAGGAGCAAAAGGCCACGGTGCCATCTGCAGAAAACATTGAGGATGTGTGTGTGTGTGTGTGTGTGTGTGTGTGTGTGTGTGTGTGTTTTAGAGAGGGAAGGTGAGGACACGCAGAAGTCTCCTCTGAAACATTGGGAGAGTGGAACAACTGGAATGTTTTCGTTTCAGGATGGGAAGATATTTAAATGAAGAACATGTGCTTCTCTCTCACACACACACTCACACACACACACACACACACACGCACACACACACACACATTTATTCATTTCAAACCTTCCCGAATGTTTCCACCACTCCACACATGACACCAGTGGCGACGTTCCTGACGGCGCCGGACGCTCATCACCCTGCTCCTCGCTCATATTAACCTTCGCTTATAAATTTATACTTATTTATAAATATTTCACAAGGCGTAAGTGAGCGCGGCAAACAGTTTCCATCAAACCGTTCCTCATTTCCCAGCAGGATCTCAAGGACTTCACTCAGCGCGGATTCAGGACACACTTAGTGTGTAATAAGTAATGAGTAAGGAATAACATCGCAGGCCCTGCTGATCTATGAAACTCATTCATCCAAACTGTCCTCATCCTCCTCATCCTCCTCCTCTTCCTCCATTACATCATGCTTTGTAACTGACTAGAGCTGCGTGCCGTTTTACTGAATGTCTGCGAGAATTGATGTTGCTGTTATGAAAAAAACAAAGAATGAGAGAGAGAGAGAGAGAAAAAAGCTTGTCATGTTACTAAGAAACCGGAAAGCACAAACTCCTCCGCCCTGAACACATTCCCATGTGAGAAGATTTCTTATTACAAAGCCCTGACACTTGAGACTTGAGACTCCTTCCATAAAAGTCATCTCAAAACAGAAGAAAGCTTCACCAGATCAACAGTCATGCATTACGTTGAGAAAAAAAAAACTCCTTCTTTCGATTTCTTTTTTCTCCATGAATTGTTATGACATCCTTCTAGGCAAGAAGGGGAAAAAAAAGAGGGAGGGGTTTGCACAGCACCGTGCTCGAGAAAGTTCCATTTCCTGGATTCTGATTGGCTGGAATGATTCGATTAAAATTGCGATTTTAAAAGCATCACGATTTTATGCATATCCCAGTTCGATATTACATTGTCCCACTGATTTTGTTACAACTGTAATTGTACACATAATTAAAAACACGTTTAGTGATTAAGTACTGTAAATGTAGCTTATTACCTAGAAAGCAACATTAACATTAGAAAGCAAAAGGCAGCATGTAAACAATACAAACTAACTGCAAATACAGAACGAGAGTTAAACTCCGTCATTCATTGTCTATACCGCATTGTACTGTATACAGGGTCTCAAGGGGGAGGGGGGGGTGTGTGTTGGGGTTGAGGCCTGGCACCAATCCCAGGAGACTTAGGGCACGAGGCGAGGCACAACCTTCTGGGCAGGGTGCCAATCCATCTTATGGCACACACACACACACAAAACACACACATACTATGCACAGAACATGCAAACTCCATGCAAACAGAGGCGAGAATCGAACCTGGCCGGGAATCGAACTCAGACCCTGGAGGTGCAATGCAACAGTGCCAACCACTAAGATGATCACCAGAATACGACCATCAGACTCCATTAAGAACCTTAAACTGAGACTAATCCTAATTTCTTCACTTTCTTGATTTGAGATCACATGAAAATGATTATAAACCACCAATAACACCAACAGCACCCAGGTGATAAAAAGTATTGACCCCCCCCCCCCCCCCCCTAAACTCAATAACCTGACTGCATCCCACTTAGCGGTAACCAGTGCTTCATTTACCTGGAAATGTAGGTCTTGTACATCTCTTTGGAACAATTTTGACACGCGTCTGCTTACTTAAATGAAGTAGGATCACCTTATTTCAGCAGCATCGGAGAGATTTTGCACATGAAGTGCAAGTTCAAGCTCCTTCTGTGATCGCTCCTGTCTCCAGGTGTTCAGGACTTTGACTTAGCCCTTGAGACCTTGAAGATTTTTTTCACCCGATTTTAGCCTTATTTAGCCGTACACAATTCCTCCCCGTCACTAGGGGGCTCCCACATTAAGGCTACTACTACCACTCGGTCGGTAGGGCCGAAGACTATCACGCGTTTGCCAGCAACTGCTCGCTCGCGCACCGGTGGGGGCGGCGTAACACACTCGGAGGACAGCGCTATCCGCGCCTTCCGCTCACGTGAGCTCAAAGACGCCCCTGATTGGCTGTAGAGCCGTGATTAATGTGGGAGCACTAAGTACCTCTCATCCCTACCCCCTGAGAGAGCTCGGCCAATCAGCTCTCTCTAGACCTCCGGCTGCGAGAGGTTACAGCATCACCCGGGAATTAAACTGGCGATCACCGGATGACAGGGCGAGCGCTTTACTACTGCGCCACTCGGAGGCCCTGAGACCATGAAGATCCCTGCGACAAACATGTGAGAAATCAGTAAGAGTAAATACTTCTGTATGTTAAAAAGAAATAAAACAGTTTTAAATGTCTTATATATTCAGTCCTTCATCTTCTATACCACTTTTTTTTTTTTTTTCAGGAGACTTAGGGCGTGATGCGGGGAATACCCCGGACAGGGTGCCAATTCATCACAGGGCGCACACACCATGTGCAGTTTGCGAATGCAGGTTTTTTTTCCAGATCACTTGGAGGAAACCCACCAAGCACGGGGATACCATGTGCACAGACCCCAGGTGGGAACCGAACCCATGACCCCGGAGGTGTGAGGCCACGATGCTAAGCACTAAAGCCACCTATGTTTTATTATATATCTGCAGTATTTACTACAACAACTTGATTTGGAATTTATTATTATTTTTTTAAATATAAAAATTTTGCAAGTGCAAAAGTTCGACTCAGTTAAAGTGCACTTCTTAGATTATGCATAATGAAACTTCCAGAATTCAGACGTTTCTTTCCAATCTTTTTAGGACTGCAAACCACATGTGGTAAAATGTGACTCAGGGTTATAAACAGCGCTTGAAAAGAAATTAAATGAACTTCTCCAACCAGCAGGACCTAAACAAAGACAATTGCTTCGGTTAGCCTGTAGTTTAGCTCTGAAATGTTTACAGCGGGAAAACAAAGGCATTTTTAAAGCCTGACCTGTCCTTGTTCCCTCTGCCTCATTTTTCCCCTCCGCAAGTTATACACCGAGTTTTGCCCTTCTCGCGTCTGCCAAGAAGAGCTTAAAATCCCATCAGATCTGCCACGTAGACACTGTCTGCCCGAGTCCAGGCTTGGCTGCAACATGCCTCTGCTGGATTTCAGTATGAGCTTCAGCCCCCCATTCACACTCACACTGATGACACAGATCTACTCATCCAAATCTGGGTGATGGAAAAAAAAAAAAAACCTATCCTACACACAAGCCTGAAGCTATTTTATTGAGTAAAGTCTGGGATGCAAATAGTGAGGTGTATCGTAATGACGCATCATATCATGGTGTCCACTTACTACAGCATCATGGATCTTAGACTACATAAAACATCTACATTACAAGCAGCCGTGATGGTCCTGCAGGGGAGCGATCACTCACTCGCTCATCTTCTA
Source organism: Clarias macrocephalus (assembly GCA_011419295.1). Taxonomy (NCBI): domain Eukaryota; kingdom Metazoa; phylum Chordata; class Actinopteri; order Siluriformes; family Clariidae; genus Clarias; species Clarias macrocephalus. Next base: position 11,887 of record JAAGKR010000987.1, on the reverse strand, counting down.
TACCGCTTTATCCTGTATTCAGGGTCACAGGGGTTCTGGAGCCCATCCCAGGCGGCTTAGGGAACACGGCAGGGTACATCCTGGACAGGGTGCCAATCCACATCCACTCACTCACACACTACGGGCGATTTGGGAACGCCAGTTAGCCTAATCTGTATGTCTTTGGACTGTGGGAGGAAACCGGAGTACCCGGAGGAAACCCACCAAGCACGGGGAGATCATGCAAACTCCATGCACACAGAGCCGGGAATCGACCCCGGACCCTGGACCACCAAGATCTTATCTTTAAATATCGCATTCTCTTCTTTTTCCAATTAGCCAATCATGTAGGATCAGCACCGTGGGTTAAAACCTGCAGATACAAGACAAAAGCTGAAAACATCAGAAATCGACATGATCTTGGTGACTTTGTATTAGTCATGAAGTAACTGCGGCATGGCGTACAGTAGTAACTGGCTTGAGTATTGAGTATTTCTGGTCTAATGGGGTCTTCATCCAAAACAGAGAATCGGAATCGGGACGGCCAGACTGGATACGGTTCAAGCCGACTGGAATGTGACGGCACGTCTCTTTACAACCTGGGTGAGCAGAAAAGCTTGACGAAAACGGTTGAGCAGCAACAGCAGAAGAGCACATGGGGTTCTGCTCCTGGTAGCCAAGAACAAGAATCTGTACTGGGAACAGGCTGAGGAAAACTGAGATCTCACGGTTTGATGAATCTCGGTTTCTGCTGCTGGTCAGAGTCAGAACTGGGCATCGGCAGCGTGAATCCATGGACACAACAGTATGGGTATGAGGAAGGTTTTCTTGGCACACGCTGGCACCGAAACCAATCAAACCTAGTCAAGCAAGAGTATTGTTGCTGATCATGTGCATCGTCTTATAGAAACAATTTACCCATGGCTACTTTCACAATCAGGATGGGATAATCAGTGTTGGGTAGGTTACTCCAAAAAAAGTAATTACTACTTTAAAACTAGTAATTATTTAATTACTTAACAACTAGATTATTACATATAAAAAGTAATCAGATTACTAATTATGTTACGTTCAAGTTACGTTGAAAACATCAGTCACTGCGTGATGGGCTGCGCCTCAACCTGTTGTCAGACCTCGCTCACTCTGTAGGCTCCCTGTGTAGTGCACAAAGGGCCGAAGCCGCCACGTCGGGCCGGTTAGCGATAATTAATGTTAACGGAATCTCGCTCGTTAAAAAAATCCTCGTTTACTGATGCTGCCACGCAAAACGTGATTTTTAAATGCATTTTGATTTATTTTTAAACACCACATCTGTTATGGCCATTGGTTACTGCAATCAAACTACATGCATTTAGAATGTAACGCGTTACATTACTGCGTTATCTGGAAAGAGTAATTAGATTACAGTAACTCTGATGATAATACATCAATGTTACATGATAACAAGACAATGTTTAAAATGCATATGATGTCATTCACGGCGTTCAAGTCAAACCGGGACTTTTGATTGTGCAGAATGACTGTTGTGAAAGTAAAAACTCCTATGCTGATGCACTTATCCTAGATTTCCACTAGTGCTGGGATTCCATCACGCTATAATGTCTTCTCAGTATGATCTGACTGCTTCACATCTAACACGCTGGCCTCCCAGGAACTCCGACATTAAGAGCGGCGTCAGGACTGTACAGAGTCTCATCACCGCAAGTCTTCACTAAACGTCAATCCCTTCATTTTTACACCTTCATTGACAAAAAATTCAATGAATCGGCAGTCCCGGTTTGACTCGAACGCCCTCGTGTTACAGCTGTGATATCGGTGTACGTGTGCACCGGCCAACGGGTGACTCCTCCCTCCAATACCTTTTCTCTTATTACTGCCTCAAGACGAGTGACCTGAAGAGCACTCAAAGCGAGGTGAGTTTAAGACAAACCGAGGTTCGACGTTTCTCCAGCTGAACCCCTGAGGCGACGTTCTGAGTGACGTGTGAGTCCCTCTAAGAGAAGTTTATGACTCTGGGGTCCGTCCTCACACCTCTCACACACAGTGCACTAAAGGAAATGCACTCAAGGCAAGACACAGAGAGAGAGAGAGAGAGAGAGAGAGAGAGAGAGAGAGAGAGGCGGAAATGGGTAATGCATGTAGAGAAATGCATCAGCCCCAGAGACCTGAGCTAAGCTGAAACAGGTTTCTTTGAAAAATAAATAAATCAAAAAGGTCAAGAGTAGTCGCCAGGGTTTTTTTTTTTTTTTTTGGATCAGAGAACTTTTTCATTGAATTCACAGCCTTGGAAATTAGTATAGTTACAGTAATTTTTTATTCTTTACTATAGAATACTCTTTATACAGTATGTCACTCTAAACCCCTAATCACCCTGGCCCGTTTTATTCCTTGTTTTGAGTTTTTATATGCATCAGTAACACACCAAAATACATACAAAATCAGCCATAACATTAGAACCATTAACAATAAACCACCTAGGATGGCTCTGGCCCCTCGGGCGTGGCCCCACAGGACCTCTGTGGGTGTCCGGTGGGTTGCGGGGCAGGGCGGGGCAGGGCAGGGTGGGGCCTCTATGGATTGGAGTGGTTTGTCTAGTACATCCCGTGATCAGATTGGGATCTGGGGTGGTTGGAGACCGGGTTCGGTGTCTCTGGGCCACATGAGCACTGGATATTCTGGTGCACGACTTTTTATTTTATTTTATTTTTGCAGCATCACTGATCTTGATTTGAACATGGGTTTGGGTCCAAAATTTTTTAATTCAATCATTTTTGTCATTTCTAAGAGATGAGATCAATGACCAATATATTTTCAGATATAAACAGCCAAATATCATTTTGTAATATCTAGTTCCCACTAACTTTTCTTGATGTTTCAGCTGCATTTCCGAAAATTCTTGAACATATTAGTTGAAACTTTTTCTCATGTATGGCACCTTCACATTATGATAATTTGATAATAACATTATGAAACACTAAATCGTACTATTAGATGTGGTTTATTCAATTCAGATGTGACAAAAATGTGTCGTATTTTTACAAGCCAACAATTCTTACATCACAAAAGAGATATATTTGCATACTGTTTGCATACCGAGCTGTGATTGGCCCACGGCTTCAATAAACATGTGCAACTCACGTGAAGTTGGCCACAACTATTTGGTGCTCTGAATGTTATACGATACCTGAACTCATAAAAATAACAAATAGAAAGTGACTTTCTTATCCGTGAAGTGGCAAAGGAACCTCTTCATATTTCTCATTAAGTTTCACATAAAATATTACTTGAGCGTTGCAGCACAGCTGTTAATGTAACTTATCCTTCGTCCATTTTTTCTCAGGACTTTTTCCTCCCAATTTTCCCCCTAATTTAGGGTTAGGCCTAATTCTTATCTGTCATTAAGGCACTCATCTCTCCACTACCAACCAGGCAGGGCAGAGGCAGATGTTTCGACCAAGACGTCAGCCAACCACATCTTTTCGAACCGCTTGCTCACACACCGTCATGAGCGGTGTAACACACTCGGAGAATAACGCTATCCGCATGACCTCACAAACACAAAGTCTCCTGGCTGGTTACAGCATTACATGGGATTTGAACTTGCTATCTCCGGATAACAGGGTGAGCTCGTTACTGTGCCAGCTGTGGCACTCAGGGGTCCCCATCCATCCATTCATTATCTATACGACTTACCCCGTGTAGGGTCACAAGGGCATGTAGGCTGATTGACATTCCCAATTTACATGTACTGAACGATTAGGTAGACGAAGCCTATCCTGGGGAACTTGAAGCACAAGGCATGGTACAGTATACACGGTATGGGGTGCCAACTCGGCACAAGGCTCATGCACGTGCACATAAACCTAATCGTTCACTAAATGTAAATTGGAAATGTCAATCAGCCTACATGCATGACTTTGACTATGGATTACCCAGAAAAAAAAAACATTTCGAACCCTCACCCCTGGAGGTGTGAGGCGACTGAACATTTCTTAACCGACTATCACCAATGGATATATATATATTTTTCCCCCGCGATTTCCTCCCTAATTTAGTCGTGTCCAATTCCTCCCCGTCACTAGGGGGCTCCACATTAAGGCTACTACTACCACTCAGCCTGGAGGGAGAAGACTATCACGGGTTTTCTCCGAACCACGTGACGCCAGCCAACCGCATCTTTTTCGAACTGCTCGCTCATGCACCGTTGGGGGCGGAGTAACACACTCGGAGGACGGCGCTATCCGCTCCTTCCGCTCGCGTGAGCTCACGGACGCCCCTGATTGGCTGTAGAGCCGTGATTAATGTGGAAGCACCAAGTACCTCTCATCCCTCCCCCCTGAGAGAGCTCGGCCAATCAGCTCTCTCTAGACCTCCGGCTATGAGAGGTTACAGCATCACCCGGGAATCGAGGTCGCGTTCTCCGGACGATAGGGCGAGCGCTTTTACCACTGCGCCACTCGCAGGAAACATATCACGAGCTAGATTTGAGCTTAGTCCTGATTTTAGTCTAACCCGCTTGAGCCGCTCTAAAACATACTGTTGCCATAGTATTTAAATAATTTGCTATGAACGAATACGGCTGAGGCGCTCCGGCCACATTGCAGAACTTTTGCAAGTCAGCTGATGAATATTAATGAGCACCGAGAGTCTGCTCCTTAATATTAACGACGTGTGGGTGGCATCAGCAAAACCAGTTGAAGATGCTGATGGAGTCATTCTACTACAGTTTATTAAAGTACCTACAGCAGAAAGCTCGTGTTTTGGGATAAACGTGTATAATATTGCGTGCTTGCATTTTGGGTAAGCAACGTCTGGTTTGTTACATTCTTGCTTTCGATGTCAACATGACCTATTCAGGTATAAAGCTAAAAAATATACAATTTTATAGACATTACTAATTGCTAGGACTTTACTAAGAAACTTTAATCCAGATGTTGCTGTTATGGTTGTTAATAGGCATTATCATTTAATCCATGTAAGGTGATTAAGATCTACCATATGAAAGCCCTTTAATATTCTAAACCCTTTGCCCGGAGACGTTCCTGTCTTTCTTTTCAGGCTTGATGAAAACCAAGAAGCGAGAGAGAGAAATCTGTTTGTCGCAAGGCATCAGCATGAGCTCTGAGCACTGAGTCCTGACCTCTGGGGTGAAAGTGGTCTGCATGACTGATGGCTGCTTTCTTGATGTCAGACGAGCGGTAGAGGATGTGATGTCGCCCGGATCCACCCTCCTCCTCTCCTGTCATGTCGCCTCCTCTCTCCAGTGGCTCGATGAAAAACTCCTCCTGACCCGCGCGGATCATACCCGCCTGACGGGAGAGACAGAGACAGAGACAGACAGGGAGCCGGTGAATAAATAAAAGAGATAAAGAGCTGCAGCGAGATAAGGCTGAAAAGGAAAGAAAGGAACAGTTCATTCAGAGACGGGTACAAAGCTTGCATGTAAAGTCCATTAGGTGAAGCGGCTAGAGCGGGCTATTTCCGTAGGATCGCTGGATCATATTTTCAGCCGCTTTGGAAGAAACCCGAGCTTCGCATCGATCCGTTCTGTCTTCACCTAAATCATGCGTGGAGGCAGCAGCCATCGTTAAGATCTGCACTGCTACTGTACCTGCTACGGAGCAAAACGAAGCCGTGCTAATAGATTCCCGAGAAGCTGTCACTGTGTACACAATTAAAGCCAAACAGGTTGTCAAAGACGAGGAGAAAGAAACCCAAGCCAGGAAACGTGATCAATACGCATGTCTTCGACTGAAGACCTGACAAGCTGATATACCTGCCTGCTCCTGTCTGGCTCTGCTTCTATCTAGTTGATGGTGGATCTCTGAAAGACATTTGAAGGCACACTTGACTGCCTGCGGCACCAATGGACATAAGCAGAGAAAAAAAGAGATAATACAAAGTGATTGAACGAGAGACAGACTATCCTGTGGGACACACTGATCAGAGCGCAGACTCAGAACCTACACATTCCCTCCTTGCTTTACCCCAGAAATCGGGGTCTTTACCCCAAATCTATCGAATCAGCTTGGTTTTCCGAAGGTGTTCGAACGAGAACTCTTAGTGTCACACCGCCGATTCCCAGCGTTTCCAGGTCATCGCTAATAACTCGGAGAGAGAGAGAGAGAGAGAGCCTCGAGCAGGCCGCTGAGCTAGCCGTTTACCTCGGCCTCACAGAAAAAAAATACAAATTCTAATCGTCCACCGAAATCTGTCCCTTCCTCCTCCCTCGCTGTCTTCCGCGTCCCCTGAGGGTTCATTATGAAGGAAATGGCCGCACGCTGCATAAACCGATACCGCTGTACTCAGGTTCAGCCTTCTGTACCGACAGTATCTGTCCTGCATCAGAAAGATGTGTTGTCTTCATCACCAGCGAAGGTTATAACACTACTACTGCAAAGTGTCATCTTGAGATCCCTTAAAGAAACCGGAATTTTAGCATCACTGGCTTTGACAATTAGGCGCTAGCTGCCTGTAGTGGAAACATTAACGCTAACATTCGAGTTACAAACTATCAAACATGAATCCGGGCATGTTCAGTCGCTGAGGTTCAATCACATGTGCGGATTAATCACATTGCCACACGCGGACAGCGTACATCCAAGGATGTCCGGGAGGGAGCGCGAAAGCAGCGGCGATGAAGCGGGTACTGCTAAGAAAGAATTAACGATGTGTGCCAGACATCGCTCGTTGTGTTAACATGAATTGTTCAACCATGGGCACGATTCTAAAGGACAAAGACAAGGGCATGAAATATGTTAGCTTTATACTGTGTATAGCCAATTGTACCTAAACAATGTTTGTTGGACTTACGGACAAACTGGACTTACAAACGGTATCACGGAACGGAATTTCGTTCATATGTCGGGGACTTACTTTACTGAATGTTCGCTATAACAATCATTTTTGGAGAGAAATTACATAACCTTTACTCTGTTACAGCTTAATCAGTATTAGCCTGATTACTGTATGTCTGAGAGAGTGGAGACACATGAGCATCCCCGACCCAGTTTATCAGCTAGCTTCGGCTTCACTCTGATAAAAGTCAGAACTTTGTGTAGAGAGATCAGCATTTCACATGTTCACATGAACAGGTTAGTCATTAGCTAGCTAAGGTTTCATTAGACTGGCTCGCCAGACCTTTTGATGTTTTCAAAATAAAAGTTCAAGACGTCAGTGCGTTTAGCGATAGATTTCCTCACCTGTTGTGTTCCAGGTCCTGCTACAGCCTATGGAACTATGGAACAGGGACGTGACCTGACGTTACCATGACAACAGTGGACAGTGGAAGGACAGTTAACCGACAGAAGGCTATTTGCGTATTTTTGTTAATAATTACGTTTAAAGTGCATTTTGGAGACAAAAAAAGGACAGAAATATTATCTGATGATTACCTGTAGCTTTTTTTTTTAACTACACAGCAATTGACCTAACAATATAATTTAATATGCTTGTTTGTAAGGTAATAATATACAGCATTTGCCGATACATTGAAGCAGCTTGAGGAGCGGCAGCGAGTTGACCACAGACGCCATCCGCAGGTAATGGTAGCACGCGGGCATCAGGATCTGCACACGGGCGGAGCCACGGTTAAAGAATAGATATAAAACCGACCCATAATCCCATTTAAGGGACAAGATCGAGGAAATCTACTGGGAGGTAAAGTACAGTAAATCACAAATACAAGCACTTCAAAAACCCACGCCCATCGCCTTTCTGGACTACAAACAAGCAACATCAGACAAGAAGAAAAGCATCTTTGTCCGGTTTGGTTTAATACTGGCGGCCCACATTGTTTACAGAGTTTGCACCAAAGGCAAGACTATTACAATGTGTTAGGAAAAATGTCTGATGTCACCTTTAATTCGCTGAAATGAAAGCTAGATCGGTCATTCCGAATCATCTGACTGCTTGTGTTCATAGCTGGAAAGTCTATAAACTGACACCAGGAGTTTTAACACCACACTTGTATAAGTTTAAGAGGTTCAGAGGATAAATTCTTTCCATCAGGAAGGCTTGGGGATGGAGCCAAAATCCTGCTAACTGAAATTACAGTCCATCATCAAAAAGGAAAAAAAGAAAGAAAGAAAGGAAGGAAGAAGAAGAAGAAGAAGAAAAAAAAAACCCTAAATGAAAAAACACATCGTAGTGTATATACAGTACATACTGCATCTATCCATCTACACTGTACTTCAGCTATCTGTCCTTTGGCTTCGGGGCATGTAACAACCATTAAACACAGCATCGTTAATAAAAAGGTTTCGCTTGCTGTGAGTTACCAGCATGACAAAAAAACAGCACAGGCTTTCCAACAGAACAAGCGGGGCCGGCTGTACCGGCCAACACCAGTGCGCCGGGTCCAAGTGCGCTTTATCAGGAGTCATTTCCTGCCAGCGCTGAGCCGAGCACGCGAGAAGTCCGACAAGGGAGATCGTCCGACTAGGGAGGGGAATGAGAACGGTGATGTTTCCGAAGACTTCAGGAAAGTTTTTTACGAGAAAGCCAAAACGGATTCTGCTTTGTGTGTGTGTGTGTGTGTGTGTGTGTGTTTGGCAGCCTGTTGTGTTAATGGACTTGTCTGCACTTTTACAAATGTCATGTCAGCACTGTCCCTGCTGCCTCAGGTGTCTCGAGGTGCTGAAGCCTGAGTCTACCCCGGGAGTGAGGCTGGAATCCGGGCTGGAAATGGATGCTATTCACAGAGCACCGTGCACACACACACACACACACACACACACACACACACACACACACACACACACACACACACACACACACCATTCGCATTCACAATCACGCGACCACTTACACCCATGTCCATTTAATGGGTCGGTTTCGGGACGCGAGAGGACACCAGAGAAGCCAGACTTAACTCACCCTCGATACTCCACCCAGCAGTAACCCATGTAACCCTGGTAACCCTCTAATGTATTTACTTTCATTTATTTTTGTTTTTATTTCATTTTATTTTACTTGTGTTTTGAGAGCGTCATGATCAGACAGTCGAGTCCAAGCTGGAAACGATTCTGAATATCCAATGATGATAAGAAAATCATTCCAAAGAAAATGTTTACTGATCTTATCACGGCGTTCTTATCTTTCTGTCAAAACAAACTCATAAATTATAGCGAGACACAAATACATTTGGAGAAAGATTATCATGCACTCTGGCCAAATCTGAATCTTTTTTTTTTTTTTAACTGATGAACACATTTCCAGACATTCAAACTAAACTACATGTTTACTCACTCACTTATTTATTGTCTATACCACCACTTTTTCCTGTATACCGCGGAGACATAGAGCACGAGGCGGGGTGCCAATCCATCACACGGCACAAACACACACGCTCATTCAAACTCTACGGGAAATTTGGGAATGCTAATTAGCATGTCTTTGGACTGTGGGAGGAAATCCAGAGAGCACGGAGAGAACATGCAAACTCCATGCACACTGACCAGAGGCGGGACTCGAACCCGGGCCCTGGCAAGACGACAGTGCCACAGTGCATGTTCACATTTCATAAAATTGCATCTGTGATTCAAGGTTGTAAAAATCTTATTTTACATTTTCTGTACAATCTATAGAGACAAGAATTAAGAGAATTTTGAGAGTATTCTTCATTAATAAATAAATAAATAAATAAATAGATAGATAAATAAATAAAATTGCCTTAAACCAGGGATCACATGTCTCAGAATACATACATTATATGTGTATATAGTTTATTAACATATGACATTACTGGACAATAGAGGGGTTGGTTTGTTGTGCCAGTGGATATCTGTAATTATGAAGGGGTGTTCAAGTCAAACTGGGACTTTTGATTGTGGAGAATAACAAAACAGTTTTGAAAGTGAAAAGTCTCTTTATTCAAACTCCCTTTGTACAATTTCCCTTTGGAATTAATAAAGTCATCTATCTATCTATCTATCTATCTATCTATCTATCTATCTATCTATCTATCTATCTATCCATCCATGCATCCATCTATCCATCCTCCCAAGCCCGAGTCCCGAGCAGTCATTTACAGATATAAGCCTGTCTTTAAAACATTTGTGCCATTAGGATTTTTACTGTGGATAAGAGTCTCATCATCGTACTGGTCTTGATGTATTTTTAGATGTTTTTTGAGAAGTTTTACGTCTTCATTCACCAGAAAGTTCATCACAAGTCCCGGTTTGACTTGAACAGTCCTTGTAAATGATTTAAATCTGGGTTACAGATTACATCCTCTACAATAGTTCAAAAATGACTCCTGAACAAAAATAACTATTATTTTGTATAAGACTGAGCCACTTTGGTCTTTAAAACTGTTCTTGATAAACATAACTAATGCATCACTGATGGTTCCAGAGCCGTGACTCACTCACTCCATTCATTCACTCTACTTGTTTTAGCAACTGAAAACTTGAATCTATGTTTCTTCTTCATTCCATCCATTCATCATGTTCCCGTAGGTTCCCGGGGCCTCAAGCCTACCCCAGGGAACTTTGGCAACAAGGTACACTCTGGATTGGGTGTGTAAACCCCCCCCCCCCCAAACCCACCACAGACACAGTTATGGAGAAAACCAGACGACCCAGAGAAACTCCACCGAAGCGTCCACTCAGGCTAGAGGCCGGGTTCAAACCCCAAACCCTGAAAGCTCTAAGGTTACAGTACTAATCACTAAGCCACCATGTCACCTGTTCTATGCCACATCCATAACAAAATTGGGGAATAATTAGAAATATTGAACATTTTGTAACCCAGAATTAGACAGGAGTTTAGAAATTAGCCCAGACATTATGGACATGACATCACTAGAGCAATCTATATACAGTGGTAGAGTTCTCCAGCCCTGAATCCTGATGCATGATGGAATGAAGGAAGAAGCAGTCAAGAACCCGTCTCTTGTACATGATGTTCAGGAAGGCCTGGACCGAGCGAGCGACACCGCAGTGCTGCAGGCGTCTTTGTGACTCTACGCCCAGCCGGATCCAGCAGGTTTTAAGCAATAGAGGACTTCAGAATTACAAATTCAAATCAAACTCAAATTTTATGTTACATAAACACCAAACACAGTATATGAAGCACAATCTAAAATTCTTATTATTCTTATAATAATAATAACAATAATAAAAATAATAATAATAATAATAATAATAAATATTATTCAAAATCTTATTATTTTGATTGTTTTTATTTAACTTGTTAAATATATGGGGAAAAAAAACAAAAAAAAAAACAAAGTGCTTCTCCATTCTCCTGTTCTCACTGGAACCAAAAACCTACTCCGAGATCACGTATGGAATGGGAATACACCCTAATTCCACACACACATTCACCTCTTGTTGAATAAACATTCCACCAAACGGCAAGTTTGTGGCTGTGCGAAGAAACCAGAGAACCCAGAGGAAACCCAAAGCACACAAACAGAAACCTGAGCTCAGGATCAAACCCGAGACTTCGGGCCAGAAATTCCACTATACCGCTTTATCCTGTGAACAGGGATTCAGGGGGCCTGGAGGCGATCCCAAGAGACTTAGGTCATGAGGTGGGGTACACCCTGGATAGGTTGCCCAATCCATCGCAGGGCTCACACACACTCATATACACACACTCACACGCTTATTCACACACTCCGAGCAATTTGGGAACGGCAGTCAGTCTGATCTGCATGTTTTTGGATTGTGGGAGGAAAACCGGAGAACCGGGAGGAAACTCCACCAAGCACGGGGAGGACGTGCAAACTCCATGCACACAAACAGCAAAGTGGGAACCGAACCCGGAACCTGGAATTCTTGGAATTCCAAACATCGAATATTCCGAGTTTGTTCAAACAGACGCCGCATCATCATCATATATGAAAATAATGAAAACTAAAAAGCTGAAAAAATCTAAAACAAAAAGAGGAAATGTGTAC
>JAAGKR010000986.1:110474-149610 GCA_011419295.1 Clarias macrocephalus | reverse complement strand
TGTGTGTGTGTGTGTGTGTGTGTGTATGGAGATGGTGAATGTGTGTGTGTATGGAGATGGTGAATGTGTGTGTGTATGGAGATGGTGAATGTGTGTGTGTGTATGGAGATGGTGAATGTGTGTGTGTGTATGGAGATGGTGAATGTGTGTGTGTGTGTGTGTGTTTATGGAGATGGTGAATGTGTGTGTGTGTGTATGGAGATGGTGAATGTGTGTGTGTGTGTGGAGATGGTGAATGTGTGTGTGTGTGTGGAGATGGTGAATGTGTGTGTGTGTGTGTGTGTGTGTGTGTGTGTGTGTGTGTGTGTGTGTGAGTGTGTGAGTGTGTATGGAGATGGTGAATGTGTGTGTGTGTGTGTGTGTGTGTGTGTGTGCGTGTGTGCGTGTGTATGGAGATGGTGGAATGTGGGGGTCAGAGGTGTGAGAATGAGAGCACAGAGCACAGAGACTGGGGTGAAACAGACAGAACACTCCGTCACACACACTGTACGACTCGGCCTGTATGTATTCCAGTCTCCCAGTCTGAACATGAATATAAATCATTTTTAATATATAATTCCATGCCTGAGCCTGATGCAGCCCTGACCACAAGTTTCTGGTACACATGGAAGTGTGCGAAATTGACCTCCGACACAGATGTAGAAAATAATGTTTAACTAATTCTGGCAAATACTCTTGAACAATGTGAACAGCAGAGAAGAGGCACACAGCGCTCGTGCGCTCACCCGTTTGTCGATGTCGTTGTGCTGCAACTGGACAAATCGAGCGCTGATGGCAGCGATGTAGCTCTGCTGGTTAGAGAAGGCCACTCGACCTGCTCCTTTAGGATACTTAAGCTCAGGGTCAGTGTCAATGCCGGCATAGCACACACCTCCATACAGTCGGTCCATTATCATCGCCAACTCCACTAAAAACACACAAACACACAGAGAGACTGAGTGTGTGTGTGCGCGCTCACCAGTGGTCTGGCTCATATGAAACGTAATATTATATAATATTACAAAATATTCTCAAAGATTTAAAAAAATTATTAAATGTCCTGAACACAGACGTATATCTGGAGAGGATCTGGGCTCGTCCCCTTACCTGCGCGCAGAGGTCGAGGGACTCCCCCTACAAAGATGGTCTTGCGAGGGTCCAGAGGCTGAGAGCCGTCCATCACAAAGTCACTGTCGCTCAGATTCCATGGGCGGATCTGGACCTGAACAACACAAGGCTTCATGTCAAGATCATGGAGTCTCAACTTTAAAAATATTAAGGATAAGTGCCATCAGTTCACGGTCTCATGATCGGACATTATATACATATGACTTTCAACCCATTAAAACTAGGTTTAGGTTCCAGTTTTTGCCACTTGGGCAGCTCCGACTCCTCACCGGACCTCAGGGGATGTGCTGTGGTGTCTCGCGGCGGATCGTTTGGGTGCTACAGGTTGCAGGGGGTGGGGCCTCTGTGGATCAGACTTTTATGTCTGGTTCACTGACTGTATCCTCGATCGGATTGAGATCTGGGCAATTTGGAGGACCTTGAACTCGGCACGGCAAGCTGTTAGAGTTCTGATAACGTTCTGTCATGACCAGGGTTGAGTTTGGTACCCGTGGGTGGAGATGAGCCGTGGGTGCCCAGGGATCCTGTCACTGGTATATAAGTGCTAATCTAAGTGCTGAATTCACCTGGTGGTGGGAATGTTATGGACTGATCTGAACACTCACACACACCGTTTTATTTAACTCACTGGTTTGTCTTTAATGGTGGGACTGGAGACGCACAAGTAGAGTTTTCCATCTTCCTCAATGCAGGCATCGATGAGAGCCTGAACTGAACTCTCTTCCTGGAAAAGCAGGAAGGCATAACCTGTATGAGAGAGAGACAGAAAGCGAGAGACTCAGGGTCAACTATGGACAAATTATGAAAAGATAAATTAGGGGTCAGAACCGTCTCCAGTGGTAATGCGTCACATGAAAACAACTGGATGTAGTTATCATTACTATTAACAGGCAAATAATCAACACAAGTAAAAATGTACGCTGCATTTACAACAGGAAAACAATCATCTTTAAATCCAGGTGTAATGTGATAAGAATCCTGGCACAGCAACAGATTTTAGTGGCGCAGTGGTAAAGCGCTCGCCCCATCACCTGGAGATCGCTAGTTCGATTCCCGGGTGATGCTGTAAACTCTTGCAGCCGGAGGTCTAGAGAGAGCTGATTGGCCGAGCTCTCTCAGAGGGGAGGGATGAGAGGTACTTAGTGCTCCCACATTAATCACGTCTCTACAGCCAATCAGGTGCGTCTGTGAGCTCACGCACCCGGAAGGAGCGGATAGCGCTCTCCTCCGAGTGTGTTACTCCGCCCCCAACGGTGTGTGAGCAAGCAGTTCGAAAAAGAACCACGTGATAGTCTTCGGCCCTCCTGACTGAGTGGTAGTAGCCTTAATGTGGGAGCCCCCTAGTGACTGGGAGGGGAATTGGACACGACTAAATTAGGGAGAAAATCGGAGGAAAATCTAATGATTAGTTACACAATGGATCCTTCTCTATATAACCAATTAAAGCTAAATGGCAACAAATCGGTGTTTTCTCCAAACTCCAAATAAAGTGTTGTACAGACAAAGCGCACTAACAGAAACAGCAGACTTCAAAGGCTACGTGTCATGCAAACATGGCGACGTTGCAAGTTTTGGGGAGTTTTGTGTTCCAGAGGGACACGCTAGCAGAGGAATGCACAGCCGCCATGTTTTACTCTCCGCATTCCACGGTAGAACCACGAGCGATGCGGAATCATCAGGAGAGGAGAGGGAGAACAACACTGAGTCAGTCAAGAAGTCACTGTGCAAAGAAAGAGCTGTGTGTGAAGTATCTCAATAGATAAGGGAGTTTTTATCCCCCCTTAATGAGATGAGAGCCACCAGCTGTAGTACGTCACCTTTTCTGAAATAATAAATGATTTAAACATTATATGCACTATTTTTTTATTTTTTGTGAAAAGAGTGAGTCATGAGTGTCAGTGCTTTGAAAGTCTTCAGGACAGAAAAGTTGACACTTTCCGGTTTCTTATTCCATCATACAAAGTAAATAGTTCATGAAAGAGAATTAAAAAGGGATGATCATGGATTTACTGTTCGGAGCTACTAACGTCGTTCATGAAGTCCCTCCGTAGTGGCCGCGTAAAGTAGGTTATATGAAAATATATAGGTTTTATTATTATTCTCGCTCGTGTTTATTTATTAAATCTCGCACAGGATCCCAATGTTCGGTTCTGTTCATTCTTTATTAGTCACGCACACATTACTGCACAGTGAACTTCTTTATTCTTCGCATATCTCATTCTCTTTGTTATTAAGCTGGGGTCAGAGCGCTGGGTCAGCACCGCTGCAGCAGACAGGGTTAAGGGCCTTGCTCAAGGGCACAACAGCGGCAACCTGGCCGGGCCTGAGCTGGGGCTCAAAATCTTTTCATCAGTAACCCAGAGCCTTAACGCACTGAGCAACCACTGCCCCCTCAACACGTTTAAATAAAAACCTTTGTCTCCTTAAGAACGACTTGAAATAATGCAAGTGATCAGCACGGCCGACTTTGCTAACATGCAAAATGACATATACAACAATTAAGCATCATCAGACGACAGGGAGTGCTGTCGTGCTTGAATATCGATGCATGCAAATGTGATCCGGCTGTAGGGACGATGGCGCAGCCCGAGTGCAGAAGATATCATGGCCATGCTAATACTCAGCAAACAACATGACCTCCAGTGTGATAGTGCTTTTTTTTTTTTTTTTTTTTAATACCAGCTCCACAAACACCATTTATCATCAACAGATAATCATTTGTTTATTTAATCAGCCGTTTTGCGCAACCAATATACACCAATATACCTTCCGCGACTTAAGGAACTAGCGTTGAGCTTAACACAATTATCAGGGGTGAAAGTACTGTAGCTTGAAAATTTTTAACAGTACCATGGAGCCAGAAGTTGAGGAAGGAGGTGCTGGGTCCTGAGAAACTTTATGAGATTTACTTAATATATTTCCATTCATTCTGCTTTAGAATATCAGCTAGCTTAGTTTAACAGGACACTGACGGTTCAGGGACGATTCGCAACGACTTACAAGTAGATACTAAGGAGACAAAGTGTTGCCAAGATAAAATATAACATTATCGTTTTCTTGCATGTTTTCTCTTTTCCTTCCAGTACTCCGGTCAGTACCGACTGACTTTCAACTATGCGGCGACCGGCGAAGTGATGCATATAGTTAAACGTCCCAGTGCTGTAGTGCTCGATATCATCATCATCACTCGTCGGAAAGCCTCTCGTCCAATCAGATTACTCGGATAAATCAAGCACTGGTAAATGAAATCGTTCGCAAAAAGTGCTGTGGCATAAGAGGAACACAACACCGCAGGACAAGCAGCGGTAGGAAAGTCACTGTGCCATGGATTATCTTTCTATAACAGCACGTCCAGTAATGTTTTATTCCCTAATGAAATGGACCGAGCTACAAAACATGAGTCATGTATTTTTATACTTGTGGCACAATTTCACCACAACTCTGTCAAAACAGGATCAGCCTCATTGTAACCCGAATAAACTTGGGTACGGACACGTCCGCGCACAGCGATGCTTCTCATACTCGTACTCGCCGACGTGTAACCCAGGAACTCATTTTATGTTCATGGTTAATTGGGCAAATTTCACTATCGTTCATCCTGTCCAAATCCTGTCAGTCAAAGTCTTAAACAACAACAACAACAACAAAAAAAATACATTCCTCAACTTTTCCCTTTGGTGAATCTATCCCAGCTTAGATAGTTCTCAAGTTAGTTTCTTATACAGAAATTGCTAGCGAGCGAGAGAGCGAAAGAGAATCTTTGGGTCTACTGTATGTAAGCGAATGTCCTCTGAAAGCCAGCAGCCTGAGATCGGGGATCAGGGCCAAGGCACAGGCAGCAGGGAACTGCTATGGAAGAAAGGAACACCATGTTCTGTCCAAAAGAGGAAGGGGACAGGGAAAAGTCATAAAAAAAAAAAATGAACACAAAATACAAGCACAGAGTGACACAGATCCTGAAATCTCCCCAAAGCTCAACGGATTTCCAGAGATAAATATATAGAGGTGAAACAAAGTGCAAAGTAAAGAAGACGACGGCATGAACAGAGCTGAAAGCAGGTATAAGAAATAGAAACTGCTGAACGTGTGCGTTGTGTATTTTTGGGGACACGGTTTGGTCAAATACTCCCAAGCGGCGCGGATTGTGCGACGCCACCACAGCACAGCCCTGCAAGCCCCTTAAGTGCAGAGAGCAAAACTGAGCTGGGCTCGCTCGAAGAGGAGGAGGAGGAGGAGGAACTAAAACAGGCTTCTATGATGTCATAGATGCAAAAGAGGGCGGGGTCAAGCACTGTATTATTAATAACAATTGATGCTCAAAAGAAGCTGCAAGATTTTCTAGAATGAGCGACAGGAGAATTAACTCGCCATGGCCAAATTTGGGATTTAAAAGATAAACCGCACAACCATGTACACACATACACACACAAAAAGGAAGCCTCGAGCCTGCCAAGTCAGCAGAGTTTCACATGATCACTCAAGCATCGGAGTGACCCTGTGTGTTTGTGCATGTGTTTTGAGATTGTGCGTGTGAGAGTTTAAGGTTATGCTAAAGTTTCTAAAAGTGTGAACATGAAACTCGCAGGCTATTTGGAGAGAACAGCTGTGCTACTGTGTGTGTGTGTGCGTGTGCGCGCGTGTGTGCGCGCATGTGCGCGTGCGTGTGTGTGTGTGTGTGTGTGTGTGTGTGTGCAGGATCATTAGCAGGGTTTTCTCTTCCACCCTCTCGGTCTCTCACACACACAGTGCAATAGCTTGCGATGAGATTTATAGCTTTACCACTCAAGTGCATACATGTTCATACACAGTAGAGTAGGACTATGACGGATTTCACAGCTCTCGGATTTTCATAATGCTTCGAATGCCCCCAAAAAATCTGCTTCCTAATGTTTCATGTTTCCTAACGCAAGCATTTCGAATTGGTTTCTTCATTTATACTTACCTATACTGATGTATTTAAACAGACTAAACATGTATCATGAAAAGCTTTTCCATAAAAGAAGTTCATTCTTAAAACCTGGGGTCACTCCTATTCTGTGCACGAAGCCCTCACGCCAATAGAAATATGATGCACTTGCGCACAATATACTATAATGAGCGAACGCTGTGAATGGGGAGCCGCTCGCGATTCAATGTAACCGTGGAAATGATATCAGGGATGAAGGAAGTGCTCTCATCCACTCATCTGTGCTTAGATTTATAGCATGGAGGAGGAAGTGGAATTAATGCTCAAACAGCAACAAAGCAAAAAGCCCTGGATGTAGCAGACGGCCTGATCAGACGGCGGTTATAAAACACGCAGCCACGTTGACGAAGTACAGAGCGAGCGAGCGAGCGAGCGAGCGAGCGAGAGTGAGCATGGCCTGACTACACAAACAGGTTGATAATGAAAACATGGCTTCTAAAAGAGGACAGACAGCCAGCAGGGACTCCGTCAGACAGAGCTGTACTGTCTGGCAAAAAAAAAAAAAAAAAAACATGGGCAAGATTTAGTGTGAGCAGCAGTTTTACAACTTGAAATGACATTCAAGAATCTTGGAGAATACGCTACAGCTCTTAAGCTGACCTCCATTACTTGCTTTTGTTTTTCTAGGTGAAGCTACAGATACTCTAACAGACTTTTTTGTTCCCCAATAGGGAAAATGGTCTACATTACTTTAATTAACGACATGCAAAAACAGGGCCAAGTATTTGCTGTGGCTTCAGGACCTGGACGACTTGCCCTGATTGATAAAACCATGAATTCTGCACTCTACCAGAAAATCCTGGAGAATGTCCTCAAGCTCAAGCGCACCTGGGTTATGCAGGTTATGATGATCTGAAACACGTCTGCAAGTCCACCTCCGAATGGTTCAAAAAAAGAAAGAACTAAATTAAGGTTTTGGAGCGGTGAAATCCCTTCGAGGTGTTGCGGCACGACCCAAGTCAGGCCATTCATGCTTAAAAACCCTCCAAATGTGGCGGAATTTTACAAATTCTGCAAGAAAGGATGAGCCAAAATTCCTCCACAGCGATGTGGAAGACTCATGGCCAGTTATCGCAAAAGCTTGATTGCAGTTGTCGCTGCCAAGGATGGCACAACCAGTTATTAGGTTTAGCAGGCAATTGGTTTTTCACATACAGTAGGTCCAGGCAGGTATGGACAGCATTTTCCCTCATAATGAAATCATCATTTTAAAAACTGGGTTTTGTGTTTACTCAGTTTATCTTAGTGTAATATAAAAATTTGTTGGAGGAGGAATTTTTTAAGGGTAACAAATAAATAAATAAATTAAAAAACCCAAGAAGGGGAAAAAAATTTTCACAGCATGGTGGTGTGTATATGTTTGTGTGCACGTAAATTTTAATTACACACACACACACTATAAAATATAAATTATAATATAATATATTTAATGTATTAATGTCATAATATAAAATAATATAATATAATAATATAATGTCATATAATGTCATATAACATAATGTCATATAATATAATATAATATAACCACCCCCCCAATATGTAACATTGTCAAAAGCAAAGCATGTAAAAATAAAAGAAATATGCGTCTAAAATGGGTGACTTACAGTTATAGTATAGACTTATAATATAGACACATTCATTTTACTGTATTTTTGCTTTTGACAATATAATAATAATTATTTATCTCTCATTCTTCCTCTGTGTGTTTACAGAAAAAAAAAACAGACCTACTACTGCAGAAAATTGGGCAAGACTGTCATTCAGAATCAGTCAGTAATAAATTCCAACATGAAAATTTTTATATATAAACTATGTGAATATATATATATATATATTTGTTTTTAATGAATTAATGAATAAGATTTGCTTTATACCTCTTATACAGAATGACTCAAAAGTCCGACTCCATAAGCAAACTGAAAAAATGCTGAAAAAAAGTACATAACGACGAGTTCCATTTCATCTTAGATTGTTAGCATCGAAGCCATCTAAAGTGTAAAATTAACAGAAAAATACCTATGGCATATAAATGCACATGTTTGGTTCATGACATGCTTTAATGACTTTATTATTTCGTTGGTTGCGCACCATGTGCACTTGCGATAATCTAAAGACCTTATAAGAGAATTAAGATGTTTAACACTGGAAACCCAAAGACAAATATGTAGTATGGGAATGACGGCTGAAAGAAAGTTCTAGAAACACTGCCATCTGTTCCAATGCCTTCAGGTGCAACATACCGAGTTACACCATGATGTAGCCTGTTCTTATTCTCACTCCGTTCCGTGTAAAGTCAGGAAGTCGGTTACGTTATTACTGAACACTGCAATCTGTTCCGAGAGTGATTCAAAATACACACGCGCATAGCTGAGAACCACATGGCCAGTTGGGTATTGCTTCTTGCCCACAAGTGGTGCAGAGCCACAGTATATGAGTCAGTGAGTTACACCGGGAGCAGTTGCACACGGGCTCAAAGACACAAGGGATCGTTTTACACAGTGTGTCATGGAGAAGAGTGCGGGATCTTCCATTCGCTAAGCCTGCAGTTTTTAAAAAGAGATAAGATTAATGACTACTCCTGAATCTGCAAGGGTCAGACTACTGCATGATACAAAGTGAATAAACGCTGTTCTAGAATTTACACACTTCATGTTTTTTGTTAATTTATTTATATTAATTTTAAAAATGCTTTATGAATAGACAATCTACATAAGTATTCAGGCCACTTGTTATGACGCATGCAGTTGAGCTCTGCTGCATAATACGCCTATGAGTGGTCCACCTGTGTCTAACTGAATTCATTGGACATAATTAGGAAAGGCATGCACCTGTCCGTATAAGGCATCACAGTGAAAACAAAGGCCATGAGGGTTGAGAGAATCATCTGCAAACAGGATTGCGTCAAGATCACATATCTGGCGAATGATCAAAAGCACCCATTAGCAGGATAACCTCAATCAATCTTAAATGGAAGATGTATGGAACTTACAGTCTTCCCAGATCTGCCTGCCCAATCAGGGTGAAGGACCTTAGTCAGAGAGGCAACCAAAACCCGAAATGCCACTATAAATGAGATCCTCCGTTCACATGTAGAGATGGGAAAGACGCGCCACCGCCGCACTCCAATGCTAGTCTAGTCTGATGAAACAAATATTGAACTATTTGGAATCAGGAAATCAATCAGGCACTGTGATATTAACATCCTCTTGTTAATATCATGGCTACTGTCAAACATGGTGGTGGCAGCATCATGCGGTGGGGAGTGTTTTTTTTTTTTTTTTGACTTGTCCGTATAGAGCGGACAATGTATGCAGAAAAATAAAGAGCTATCCCGAGTGAAAACCTTCTCCAGACCCCAGGGATTACTGCCAAAGATACTTTAACCAAGTACTAAGAGATGGGTCTGAATAACGATGTAAATAGGATATTTCAGTCTTTATTTATTTTGGGTTCTGTTCATAAGTTAACAAAAACACTCCAAACACCTGCTTTTACAGGGAAAAAAAGGGGTTGAATCTGTTTTATGCAAATAAGCATGAAAAATGACAAATGTGGAAAACTTGAAAGGGTTTGAAAATTTTCCTTAAAATACACATATTTTAATACAGTGCTTAAGCAGTAAGATAAAATTGGTTTAGTCACACAAAGTAAACACTGTACATCACTATACTGTAAGCAGAGCTGAAGGAGAAACATTTTTAGGAGAGTTTAAGATGCGGTATAATTCCATCACACTGCTAATCTCAGGAGAGGGAACCCTTTCCTCTCAAACACTTCCAGATCACATGACTCCCGTACAAGGTCACTGCTTTCTTCTCGGCTCCTAATACAAAGCTATTTAAGCCGCATGTTTTCTAATTCCCTAAAAAGGATCAAGTGATGGAAAAGGGAGATAGAAAGGAACAGGAATTCTTTTCAGGCCTTCCCCAGATGCAGCACATTAGCCTCAGGCTGAGGAATGCGAGTCACATCCAGCACTGTGTTAATAGTTTCCTTGATATGACACATGGAGTGTTATGGAGGAGCTTTCTCCGAGATGACGCAGGTCCTGGCTCATGTGCTGAGCTCTGATCACCTGGCCAAGCCAAACTCTCTCCCACTGAACCGATCACTCAAGGTACTGAGCACAAACAGTCCTCCCTACCAAGCTACACCTGCAGGAAGGGTGTATGTGTGTGTCTGGGAGACAGACCTGTGTTGTGCTGTCTGAGCAAGCATGCTTGTCTAGAAGTGTCTGTGCATGCCACTGCCACAGTGCAAACTGCATTAGTTTAATTCACAGAAGATACATAAAGTGCATTACATAATTGTAAAAACATAATGTCTTCCAGTTTAAAAAATACACTGTACAATGCAAAAAACCTTATTTCCATATTCAGTATTTTTAGAAGGTATGGATTTGAAAAGGTTGAACTCAATATTCAATTTAATATATACAGTATATACAGTAACCAACTTAAGAGGAACCAGACTCAAAATGAAGCCATCTTGTTCTGAGTGACGCAGTTTAACGCAATTACAAGTCATTATTCTCCCGCAACCATACATCATCGGGACAGGCACTTCAATACGAATATAATCATTTTTATTTTATTTTATTAGACTTCAGGCCAATGCTACAATTACACTAAAATGCTTTTTTAATAGGGGTGGTTAACCCCAGGCACTTGCTGCACAGTTTAAAATTCTCCCCACTGGGTGACACACCTAATCAGATAATTAAGCCCTTAACGAGTTCGGCCAGGTGAGTTGAAGGCAGGACAAAAAGTAAACAAGATACAGAATGAAAACATAGAGGGAACATCAGCTGCCATACAATTCTTATTGTGTAAGACTTAGACCTGTATGATGTGGGGATAACACACAAAGTTATTGTTGCTCTGTTTGAGTAAACATGTAGGGGAACAAAAAGCTTTTTGGGGTAACATTAAAACGTGTTGGGACGTTCTAGTGCTTGTTGGAAGAGGTGGAAATTAACCAAGTACATTTACATAGTCAATGCACATAATTGGTTACATATTTCACCTATCTGTACTTGAATTTTTGAATTGTTTTACTTTTACTCCACTGCATTGTACAAAAAATATCTCTACTTTTACTTAAGTACAAGTGTATAGTATTTGAAGCAGGAATTTATATTAGTATTTTACTATGAAAAATGCTACTGTGAACTAATACAAGCCCAACCCCTGTTGGGTAAGGATGTTGTGGGATGGTAACCCCTGTTGGGTAAGGATGTTGTGGGATGGTAACCCCTGTTGGGTAAGGATGTTGTGGGATGGTAACCCCTGTTGGGTAAGGATGTTGTGGGATGGTAACCCCTGTTGGGTAAGGATGTTGTGGGTTGGTAACCCCTGTTGGGTAAAGATGTTGTGGGATGGTAACCCCTGGTGGGTAAGGATGTTGTGGGTTGGTAACCCCTGGTAGGTAAGAATGCTGCGGGATGGTTACCCCTGTTGTGGACGTTGTGGGATGGTAACCCCTGGTGGGTAAGGATGTTGTGGGATGGTAACCCCTGGTATGGTAACCCCTGTTGGGTAAGGATGGTAACCCCTGTTGGGTAAGGATGTTGTGGGTTGGTAACCCCTGTTGGGTAAGGATTTTGGAATGGTAACCCCTGTTGGGTAAGGATGTTGTGGGATGTTGGTGGGTAAGGATGTTGTGGGTTGGTAACCCCTGTTGGGTAAGGATGTTTTGGGGTGGTAACCCCTTTTGGCTAAGGATGCTGTGGGATGGTAACCCCTGGTGGGTAAGGATGTTGTGGGTTGGTAACCCCTGGTAGGTAAGGATGCTGTGGGATGGTAACCCCTGGTGGGTAAGGATGTTGTGGGTTGGTAACCCCTGGTAGGTAAGGATGCTGTGGGATGGTAACCCCTGTTGGGAAAGGATGTTGTGGGTTGGTAACCCCTGTTGGGAAAGGATGTTTTGGGATGGTAACCCCTGTTGGGTAAGGATGTTTTGGGATGGTAACCCCTGTTGGTTAAGGATGCTATGGGATGGTAACCCCTGGTGGGTAAGGATGTTGTGGGTTGGTAACCCATGGTAGGTAATGATGCTGCGGGATGGTTACCCCTGTTGTGGGATGGTAACACCTGGTGGGTAAGGATGTTGTGGGATGGTAACCCCTGGTGGGTAAGGATGTTGTGGAATGGTAACCCCTGGTAGGTAAGGATGCTGCGGGATGGTTACCCCTGTTGTGGGATGGTAACCCCTGGTGGGTAAGGATGTTGTGGGATGGTAACCCCTGGTGGGTAAGGATGTTGTGGGATGGTAACCCCTGGTGGGTAAGGATGTTGTGGAATGGTAACCCCTGGTAGGTAAGGATGTTGTGGAAATGCTAGAATGCTATAGAGGAATGCTGATCCAAAGGGGGAAGGATGTAAATTGATGGCAGGCTCTGGTGAAGGACAAAAGACTAAAACGACAATAGACTCTGTTTTGTAAGAGTGTTGAAATATTGTATGTTAAACTAGTGGCCAACAGTGTTTGGGGATAAAATGCTAAAATGGATAAGAACATAGAGGGATGGTAAGCTGTGATTGATAACAGTGTACTGGTATAATAGATAGAGATGGGTAAAAACAACGAGGGATGGCAGGGCGGATGACCAACAGCCATGGTGGATAATTGTTGTTGGGCTCAGGTTCCTAATCCTGATCTCAGAGAACCCCTTTCCAACATATTTTCCAACATATCCCAGAGTTAGGAATCTCTTGGTATAGCAGAATGGCAGATACTAGTAGATAACATAAATGGGTGACTTTGCAAAGATCTGATGGATAGCAGTATGCAGGATAGGTAAGAAATAATGTCTATGGTCAGGGATTTGAGCATTTGGTGGACATCAAGAACGCTTACCAGAGCTTAATTTCTTAAACACAGTAGGATCTAGTGGAAAAGCAGGAGATTTCAGTTATGCATTACTTTTCTTACCTTTAGGAGGAAAGTAGGACTTGCTTTCTGCTTTATGAGGCCAGTCCACCACCAGGTGTCCATAGCGACGAAAACTATTGGTGATCTCATCTATGTGGAGGAGAGGGGGGGGGGATAATAGGAGAATTCAGCACAAAGCCCATGATGATGACGACATCATAAAACAAAGTAACTATGGTTTCTATGTTGGCATGCTTTACTGTAGGCCTGTTTTAGTGACTCTGACCAAAGTTCAACATGCAGGGAGCAAGTTTAATAAAACTAATTCCTCTGAATAAGGCTCTCGCAGTTCAGTTGCATGTGTTCAGTTGCATTGCAACAGCTAAGAGCCAACACACACAAAATTAGCTAGGAATAAAAATGCTATAAACACTGAATATGAAATCTTTTCACAAAGACAAAGAAATAAAAAAAAATTATAATAAACATTTTCTCATCCACATTGGACTGATATTATGTGCCAACATAATACACACACACACACATCTGCTGATGACCCAGTTGTGTAAAAATGCATATTTATCGATGATGTTAACCAATTCAGTATGTTTCAATACAGTTTCAACATTAAAACAAAAAAACAGACCAGGCACATACTGTATGCAAGTGTGTGTTATTTGGGTTGGAAGCTGGATTATCCATACTATAAGGAATCTAACTGGAAAGGTGAGCAGAGATGACACTGCTACACTGATGTTACTAATATGGGTGACCTTGTACAGCACCTTATTTGGAGATTTTACCCTAGGGGGCCAAACCTACATAAGATTTACACTGACATGGGTGCCAAGTTTCTGTTGCTTTAGGACAGCAACAGAAACTACTTGGGAAGAGAGCTGCCATGGTGTTACGACTACATGCGCAAAACAATGTCTTGCTGCCAGCTTGGGACTTAGTTGTCGACGCATTTGGTGAATACTCTAGGCAATGTGGAAAATAATTGTAGGAAGCAAATAATACAGTAGGTACGGAAAAGGTGAATGTAAGGAATCACTCCTCCCTCAGTTTTGAGGTGGTTTATCCAGCTGTTACATCACTTTGTCAAGAAGGTATTTACGTAATATTTATATCCCCTGCTGGTTAGGGGGCATGGAACAGAAATACTCAATTTAATTCCAGTTTATATTGTGCTTTAACCATAGTGAATGTCACAAAAACATCCTCCATTAGGTGACCAGAGGAAGAAATCTCGAGACTCAGAATGGCAGACCTGGATTTTCTTTACGTTATGCAACTTCTGACCTAGTAGAGTAAAAGCCTCTTTTGCTAGTCATTACCAGTCAGATAAGGTTCATAAGTGATTTTCTTGTCTAGGCACACTTTTGGCAGCTTGCCGTGTTGAGATTATCTTTCTTTTTTCCTTGATAGGTTTTACAATGTTTACAGAGCAATTTAGGGAAAATGACTCTAACAACGTCATAATGAACTACTTTAATTTTTCTAAAATGTATGTAGCTATCCTACAAAGAGAAACAGAAGGTCTAATCCGAGATGATGACTTGGTACCTGAAAGCACTGAGATGACCTTCTTGAGATACAAAACGAAAAAAAAAAAAAAAAAAAACTCTTCAAGAATTCATAGTCTTTCATTTTCAAAAGGTGGAAAAGGTGCATTTGTTCCAGTATTCCCAAGGAGTACCTCATTTTACATGACACAGCCGTAATTTGTACAGTGAATACCTTCATCGATGTCTGGAGGCAGTCCACCAACAAAGACCTTCCTGGAATAACGCTCAATCCTCTCGCCATTCTGACAGCGAGTGGGGGAGTTCAGCCCTGAAGTGAGAGACTGATCTCCGTGAGCGTCGTCCAAAAATCCATCCTCGAAAGGAAACAGTGATGAGCGACCTACACATACATACACGCAGAGAAAGAGAGACAAAGAGACAGAAAGAAAGAAGGACAGAGGGCACAAAAAGGGAATGAAAGAACATAAGATTGAAAGAAAGGAAAGAAAAAAAGGAAGGGCAAGATTGTGGTTAGTCATCTTACTTCGAGTTAGTTCATTAAAAGAAGCAACCAGGAAGAAGACTGTTGAAGAGCAAATGTCCTTCCAGAAAAACACCTTAATGTAGTGAAATTAAACCTCACACACACACACAAACTCTGCTGTACCTACTGTAGGTGCTGAAATTATTTGGGTTCTATTCATTTGCTTCTTATCTAGGACTGCTTGATTTCACATTCTGAGCACAACGTCAGCGCTCTCAGCAGGAAAGCAAAGCAGCGAAAAGGGCCGGTCCGCTGAGGTTCAGTGCGAGCAGCAGAATTACACAGCAGGTTTGAGACCTGGGTTATTTATGCCAGGAGCTGATTAAACACTGCAGTGCTGGTTAAAAGCAAATCTTTACACAAATCCAATCTAATAAAATCACAGCTAAGAAAGAACTGCAAAATAAATAAATAAAACACATATACAGCGTAGTAGAGATGGGGGGAGGTGGACAGCAATTCTGTTAAATGTCGTGAAAATTTTTTTTTTGGGTGGCAATTTGTGTAGCAAATATTTTTCTTTTACCTTTTTACACACACACACACACACACACACACACACACACACACACACACACACACACACACACACACACACACACCAAAGTTTGGACACACCTTCTCATTCAAAGAGTTTGAATTTGTATTATGGCAAGAAAAAAGCAGCTAAGTAAAGAAAAACGAGTGGCCATCATTACTTTAAGAAATGAAGGTCGGTCAGTCCGAAAAATTGAGAAAACTTTGAAAGTGTCCCCAAGTGCAGTCACAAAAACCATCAAGCGCTACAAAGAAACTGGCTCACATGCTGACCGCCCCAGAAAAGGAAGACCAAGAGTCGCCTCTGCTGCGGAGGATAAGTTCATCCGCATCACCAGCCTCGGAAATCGCAGGTTAACAGCAGCTCAGATCAGAGAGCAGGTCAATGCCACACAGAGTTCTAGCAGCAGACACGTCTCTAGAACAACTGTTAAGAGGAGACTGTGTGAATCAGGCCTTCATGGTAGAATATCTGCTAGGAAACCACTGCTAAGGACAGGCAATAAGCAGAAGAGACGCGTTTGGGCTAAAGAACACAATAAAGAACCCAATAAAAGAAACTCTTTGAATGAGAAGGTGTGTCCAAACTTTTGGTCTGTACCATATATATATATATATATATATAATTTTATTATATATGAAATGTACTGTATATTCATCTTTTAAAATGATTGAAGACTAAATAGAAGACATTCAGCATCACTTTTCCAGTTAATTTCAGCATTTTAGGATGAGACTAGATAGTCAAGACAAAGACATGATTATCTCAACATAGATAGCCAAGGTCAGCAT
The DNA here is from genome assembly GCA_011419295.1 of Clarias macrocephalus. Taxonomy (NCBI): domain Eukaryota; kingdom Metazoa; phylum Chordata; class Actinopteri; order Siluriformes; family Clariidae; genus Clarias; species Clarias macrocephalus. The sequence continues at coordinate 133,283 of JAAGKR010000986.1, read as the reverse complement.
GTGACTTACTTTTGTGTACATGTGTAGATGATAAATATGACATTATTTTGGTGTGCTAAAAATTGTAGCAAAACAGTAGATTCAGGCTACAGGAAGATTTTGAAAATAGGACCGAGGACCAAGTGTTGATTAGAGCTGTACAATGCATTATTCAATCACCTTTGAAATACTGCCATGTGCAAATAAGAACTCTTACAAACCACAACATCAGAATACAAACATAATTTCTGATTAAAGAAAAATAATAAACTTGAGGATAATTCGTGGATTTGGCATATTCCCGTAAATAAACCTGAAACGAAAGTCTTAAGTGAAACAATGGAAAATAAAATAATCTCAAACTATCTAATGCAGTCAAATTATCAGGTTACAGTGGGCCTCATTTATCAAGCTGGATATGGGCTGTGATTCGGTCATTTATACAAGACATTTTATATTCAGGAAAATCCCATACTTTTAGTATTAGTGCTGCACAATCAATCACACAAAAATCTAAATCACAGTAAGGACCTGTGCAATTATTCAATCGCAAAAATATATTACGTAATCGCTGTTTATTACAAGTAATTTACGCATAGTCTGGTTTTTATGTAGAGTTTGGCAATGATTTAAATATTTTCCTTTATTTCTTTTTATTTATTTATACTAGTGAGGTAACAAATAAATATTGGCTTATATCTTCTTTAGATCATTTGTTCCATTAATTACTATCTGCAACAAAATGGTACATGTAATAATTTAATATCACAGTTTAAAATACATGTCAAAATAATCACGATGTCTCATCTCGTCTCCATACAACGTCATCCTGTAGACAGGGTCACAGAGGGCCTGGAGCCTATCCTATGAGAATTAGGGCATGAGGCAGGGTACTCCCTGGACGGGTTCTCAATCCACTTAAACACTCATTCACACACTACGGGGAATTTGGAAAAACCAATTAGCCTAATCTGTATGTGCTCGGACTTTGGGAGGAAACCGGAATAACCCGGAGGAAACCCAGGGAGAACATGCAATCTCCATGCACACAAAGGCGTGGAATCGAACCCGGCCCCTGAAGGTGCAAGGCGACAGTGCTGACCACTACGCCACCATGCCGCCTAATCACAATGTGACTGTTCTTTTGTTTTTTTTTGGTCGAATCATGTAGCCCTAGTTTGTATTGTGTTAAATTAGAGCATGGCACTCAAGCGACACAAATCTATAAATTAAGCCAAATAAGGGCAGAACAAATGCCGCTATATGAAATGAGGACATGGTGCAATGACCGAGCCGTGATTTATAATGTGCTGCAAAATATCCAACCTGCTTTTTAAACATGGCACCGATGTGGGAGAGAGAGAGAGAGAGAGAGAGAGAGACAGAGAGAGAGGGGGATTTCTGGCCAGGAGTCACTAGACACTTTGGTGAAGTCCTAACCCTGCTCCAGCATGACGGTGCACAAAGTGAGCTCCATAAACACACGGTTTGCCAAAGCCGGTGTGGAAGTGCGAGTTGAGTGGAGCGCATCAGGAATGGATGTTCGAAAAGCACATACATGTAGTGATGCATGGATCATGTGGCCGCATTATGTTTGGCCCTATAGTGAGTAAACTACTTTGACCCAATTGATTTTTTAATTTTTTTTTTTTTTTATCGCTTCAGTTCTGCGAGCTTCGCCTTTGATGGAGTTCTGTGGGCGTCAACAAAAGCAGCTATGTAGAGAATGCACCTGGGGATTTACAGGCGACTGGCGCATCATAAGCATCATACGCACGTGAATATGAACACCAGCTCTTTTCAAATCTCTTGGCATTTTCACACAACACATTACTAAAGGATTGATAAATGAGGGCCACTGCCCATGATACTGCAACTTGATTGATCGACTGGATACCCTACTACTCAGCCTTGTGCGTGTGTGCGTGTGTGCGTGCGTGTGAGGCAAATCACAAAGCACTTTGTTAAGCATGAAAAAACACAATGACTAAGGCAAAAAGTAAGATCGGTGTCCAGCAATGTGTTCTTCTTACAAAGTAAAAACAAAACCACAAAAACAGGAAATTTAACACTCAAGCCCCATGTTAGCGAATGAACGGTTAAAGTTTCCTTCCCGCAAACATGATTATATGCACTGATGATTTTATAATCTATAATCCAGAGAAGAGCAGGAATGAATCAGAATAAAAATCATCCAACCACAGCAAGATGGGACAGACATTCAGCATAAGCTTCTTCACCCTCCACCCATATACCCGCCCCCTTTAATAAACACTTCCACCCTGGAACACAGACAGCTTAACCTGAGCAAACACAGATACAAAGAGGAGAGAAGGCAGAGTGTTACCTCTTCTGCGACCATAACTCCTGGCTGTTCGGGGGGGCACAGAGGAGGGAGACGGGGAGGAAAACATACAGGGGACGGGGAGGAGAGAAAGAGGGATCAGAGAGAAGGAACAACGGAAGGAAAGAGACGGACAGACAGACAGACAGACGGACAGACAGAGAAAAGAGAGGGAGAGAAACAGAGACATGGGTTTTGTGGGCAGACATTGAGAACAGTCACTTAGGCAACAGTGTGAGAGCACAGGCCCTAACACAGCTCTGCTGTACACACACACACAGTTTTGAGAGACGCTCAGGCTCGGTGTCAGCTGAGCAAATGCAAGGTTGGATAATTATCATAATGATCTATAATGATCTAATGAGCTGAAATGGTATCTCAGGAATGTGCCATCCACCCTCTTCCACATCCACCGAGCAGGCCAGTGTCGCTCTCTTGCACTCCCGGAGTCGGGAATCGAACGCACGTTCCCAGGGTGACCGTGTGAACGCTTTTCTTCTACTCCACTTGGGAGAACGAACCGGTGCATAAAACAAAACAAAAGCACTACTCCCCCCTCCCTTATTCACCCTGACCACAATGCTTGTGCACGTAGCAAAGCGAGTTTACACAAGATATATAAATAAAAATAAATAAAAAAATTTTAAAAAGGCGAAACAATGTTGACCCAAATATCTACTTGTGGAGAGATCAAATCTGCCATGAATAAATTGTTATATGAAACCATTACAAGCAACACAAATAATGCACACTATACATACATAGCATCATGTACATGCATAACAACATGGCCTATAACGTTGCGTGTTTTTTCCTGAATGTGAGAAATGTAGACGTCTAGAAGCTAGAAAAGAGCGAGAGACATTTGATTTAGAAGATATCTCGTTGTTGCTCCCGATCAGCACACAAGCTTGACACAGGTTTGACACCGGATGCAACCCTCCCGTCTTATATCCAGTGGCTGGGGTTTGAGCACCGGCTGGGAATCGAACACGGGCCTTCCGCATGACGGGCGAGAAACCGACCACTCTGTGCCCCTTTTAATTACATGAATTAACTCAGCAGGATTATTGTTGCTCCCCAAAACAAATTCAGTGCACAGTGATGAGATCAGGATTTATACATCCTCACCGGTGATTTTATCTGTATTATAAGGGAATCTGCTGTCAGAATTTGAGCCTGTCCTATTACACACAAGTCACCAGATTAGATTGATGAGTGATGGCTAACGCATGCTGACAGATCCGTGTGCCTTTATTAACCAACACGGAAGAAATGAAGGATCATTTGAACTCTTGGGCGCTGTCATGGCCGGCATCGCTGGCTTTGAACTTGTGGCTTCCTGCCGATCAGGCAAAACCGAGAACGCGCTCCCAGAGGTTGATTTGCATCGCAGAGAATTTTGCAAATTCTGTGAAAATGCTGCCGGTTTAGCCGTTGTGCTCTGGGCAAAGTTGAAACTTCTTTAGGCTGCTTATTGTACTCGTTCATGTCCCGGATATGTACATTAAATAGTCACTTTAATCCTCCATAACGGGGGGATATCAAACCTTGTTTTAGCTGGAACTGCGACACTACATTATAGTATTCAGCTAGTTAGCTTTTCTAACCCTTTCCCATCCATGTTACAGTACAATTTCCTTCTCCCTAGTAGCACGCTGCTAATGCAAAAGTTATTTCTGCACAGGCTATATATAAACCACAAAGCAGCGGACTAGTGTGGATCACATCATCTTGTTAAGGGTCTGGTAGGACGGGCGCTAGGCTTGAATAAAGCTCACGCCGAGTCTCGTAGAACAGAGCGTCCAATGAGCTAAACGGTCCCTCAGCAGGCGTCTTTATAGCGCTCCCTCCTCAAAGCAAGAACTCCACCATCCAGAACATCCCGACTGTGTGGCATTCTCACTGCAGGAGGACAATATTTCCTCCAGACTGGATGGAGGGAGCATCCCCACATCTTGGAAGCCTTTTTCATTTAAAGCGTCTCTGTGTGTTTAGCTGCTAAGAGCAGACCTAAGTCGCCTGATGAGAAGAGGTCAGGGAGTATAGAGCGCCTAGCAACAAGAGGGAGACAAAGAGTTTTCACCAGTCTTGTGAAACAATATTAGCCAAGCCAATGAGTGTAAGAGAGTGGGGGGGGGGGGGGGGGGTGTCGTCCAAAGTTTAAGTGTTTCATGAAGTGGAATTTGCTTTGGGGCGATTGGTAGAACCAACGAGTGAGCTCATCTCCGGCACAATTTAAGAGGAAAGATTTAACAAGGAAAATAAATTTGCCATCGATCTTGGCACAACTTTGACAACAATGACTGTGCAAGTCATGCTGTAATTGTATTTTTATTTTAAATTTATTTTAAAAAACATCACCTCCTTAAATTGCTACTCGGCATGCCGATAACTCCGACCCCAATAAAAAGCAAGCATGCTGATAATATCGCACCAGCATTGTACCAGAGTATGCACCTTTAATCATTTCCCCCAAAACAAGGCCAAGTATCAGACGTACTTTTTACAGTATGACATGTCCGAATTGAATATACCGAGTACTAAATATTATACACTGCCCGGTCAAAAAAAAGTCAGCAATTTCGAACTAGAAGGATCGAATTGTTGGACTGGAACTGGGTTAAGAAACTATCAGGGACATTACTGAAACATGGAAGGACGGTACTGAACCATCAACGTCATAGGAATAAAATGTGGTTTAAAAATAAAAAAAAAAACGGACAGCAAAAAAATCAGCTAAACAGTGATATGTTTAATAGTGCATTTTAACAACATAGTGTAATGCGAACTCACAGGATTGGGACTAAACAGCTGCGTAGCCATAGGAAAAGCAAAATGCTTTAATTTGCTCGGGAGCATAAAGTTTGGATTTTGGAGCAATGGAAACACTTCATGTTTCCAACCTGACCCCATTCCAGAGTGAAGCACATGTCAGGGTAGGAAGTGAAGTGATGCAATCATCATGCGTAGTAGAACTGTACAAGCCTCTGGAGGCAACGTTACGATCTGGAGTTGCTTCAGTTGCTCAGGTCGAGGCTTGGCAGCTTTATGTCGCAATAAAATGAAGTCAGCTGACGACCTGAATGTGCTGAATAACCAGGGTTTCTATGTCTATGGGGTTTTTCTTCACTGATGGCACGGGGATATTCCAGGACTCAAATTGTGAGAGGGTGCATGACGAAATCACGTGTTACACATGAACTGGCCACACATGAAATAATATGCCGTGCACCTTTTTTGGCCATGCAGTGTACGTAAAGTGTTTAATAGTAGTCAACGCCTAATGTTGTGGAACATTTGCAAAGCTCGGTCACAAGTTAATTCCTGTTACTGATTACATTGCAACAGACATCAATCTAATTCTAGCTTGCATTTAGTTATCTTTCTATTTCCAGAAGTTATTAATATACAGAAAATACAAGCTAAAGGGAAAACGAACACACCAATAAATAAATAAAAATTCTTTAAAAAAAAAAAAAAAAAGTAGATTATTCATTCACCAATAAGAAACTCGGAGTTAGATTTGATACAAGTGTATAATACTGCTAACCTCCGAAATATCTGACAATAATAGGAATACCTTGGTCTGTAAGGTCCTAAATTGTATGTCCATTCACAAGTGGTCCTAAAGCGACCAGTGGTCCACATGCAGCGTGTCCATGAGGCAACTTCCCCACTGCAATCTTCAGTAAGGGGCCTTCTGAAGGCATGGCGGTGGGAGGAACAGAGTTGGCTCTGTGCTCACACACTAAACATCGCCCCTAAATTAAACGGATGAGGCACCAGGCCACAAAAATGTCCTCCATCCACTGGGACAGACGCATACACACAACACCAACTGACAGAAAACAGCAGACACCGCGAGCACTGCCACACATTCCAAATTCCAACCCTCGGACTAAAACGTGTCGGGCGCACATGGACGTGCTAAACAAAAGCCAGCCATTCTCTTGGAATCGTCCCAAAAGCTTAGGGCAGCGTCCCTCCCTGGATGCCCCCTGTGGCTATCGTGCACCTGCTGAAGGGGACAGAACGGATATATAGGGTTTCAAGGCGGTTATTTTCGTGCTCGTGTGTGCCGGCTCCAGGCTCAGTGCGTCAAACAGAGCCACGAGGCAGCATTGTGAACGATGAGACACACAGCCAGGAGTTCAGGCTGTGTAAAGGTCAAACAGACGGGAAAAATGAGCCAGGCTTACAGCCAGCTGTTCTAAAGAACAGCGCCCGTGAAACTGAACAGGGAAACGGGCAACACCGGTATTTATACACGGACATTTTAAAATAGTCCGTCTTAAATCATGTGTATACGTGTCTGGGGTGGTTTCGCCATTAAGAAGACATCGCATGACTGTACTCACAGACGTAATACATAATAAATGCATTCGCAAAAGATGGCACACGTGCATAATTAGGAATGAGAAAAAAATGAACAGAAAGCACTCACTCAGTGGCATTATATGTTCTGCTGCTGGGTGATGAAAGTTCAGACCCATGCGTCCTGAGGAAACACAAGAAGAAGAAAAGACAAAATTGGTCAGTAATTATATAAAACAAAGCAATATAGCAAATACCAGGTTTCTCGGAAGCTGCCGTCTGCTCAACTATACAACACTTACCTGCTTCCTAGCTCTATGCAATAGTCAGCATTTCATGAAACATCATACGTACAAAGAAAACAAAGTCAGGCCTGGTTTAAATTAAAGCTCAAATATCTAATCCTACTCAGACAAACCACATCACGTTTTTTATTTTTTTATTTTTTTAATTCTCAATATGGAGTAGGAATTCCTTTAATATTTGCAGTCGCAGAGGACGTGAAGATGCATGTGTTAGCTCGAAAGCATGGGGCTTATGGGAAATCGTAGAGACATGCACATCTCCGAAACCGCATCCTCGTCTGGTGATGCGCTCGAGCCAAGCAAATACTGACTGGTTGTGCAAGGAGCTACAACCGATAGCTGTGGGGGATGGAACGAGATCCACCCAGACTTCACGATATACAGTACATGCTGCGTACACCAGACAACAGAACAAAACGTGGTAAAGAAGAGCTAGTGAAAATCTGTGGAAGATGCCGGCGCATTCAGAGACGCAGAAGTTGAGTACAAGCGAGCCTTTTAGTGTAATTCTGAAACCGAGGCCACGGCACAGGACACGTGCGGCATAAAGAGAGCTTCATAGCTCAGACAATGGAGCGGAGAATGCTGGGAATTTGACAGAGAATGCATTCTGTGCCTGGCTGAGCCACCCCAACCCCATCCGAGTCAACCGGAGGGACGTGCCAATCTGTAGCAAGAATCAAGTTGACACAAACACACACGCACAAGCACACGCAGCGCTCCAACATCTTATGGACTCTCCTCAAAGCTCGGTGTTCTTGCCTCGCAATTATTGTCCCAACCAAGTGACAGTTTTCAACACACCCTGTAGTGTCCTTAAGGGGACACCTGCAGCTTCAACAGGCTCCGGCTGGCTCGTATGCAAACACAACGATGACGATAAGGCACTGGTGTGAATTTGCACAGCGGGGCCACTGCGACTCCCTCCGAGCTCTTCGCGTGCCACTCGTGCCACTTGAAGCTTTCTTGTGAAACATACCGACTCTGCATTTTAACTGACGGTGAAAATGTAATGAAACAAAAACCCTGAGAGGATTTAGATTTCCATATAGTCTATAAAAAATAATTTTAAATCACTGTAGCAAGGCTGTATTACAGTAATTCACTTTTCTCTAGCCATTTGTCTGAATGACCCTTTTAGTTCCACCCGATTTTGGGAGAAGTTTTTCAATACATTCATATTCATGTGCCAAGTTGAAACATACGGCAAACCTACGAGTCATAAACAAATTGAACTATTTTTGAGCATGTTGGAAAAAAAAAAGAAGAATAAATCAAATTCACAGCCCTAGCCGGCAAAGCTGCGGATCACTACGAGTCACCCCGACACCCCCTGGCAAGCCACCGTTTTGCTGTATGACTTATCCATGACTCATCGCAGTTGGCGAATTCGTAGCATGACTCATGAAAGTGGGAACGGGACTTACGATCATGATGAACAGAAAAGCAGTCGAGCTACAGGAGACCAGGCAACGTACATCATCATAACTGCAACAGAGGCTGCGAGAGGTTACAGCATCACCCTGGAATCGAACTCGCGATCTCTGGATGATAGGGCGAGCACTTTACCACTGCACCACTCGGAGGCCCCAGCAACACTTGGTTGCTCATTTCTCTCTTAAAGTTGCCCAACCCTGGTCCTGAAGGGACCCCCTGCCCCGCCCTGCCCCGCCCTATATTTTAGTGTTTTCCTTGCTCTAATACAGTAGATCTATGCCTATTCAGAAAAGGCTGATCATTACGTGTGAAGCGGAGCAGAGCAAACCTAAAACGTTCCCAGGGTTGGGAACCACTGATGCAAATGAACCACTGAAGCAGCAGCAAACATGTTTCATGGATTTTCCATGAAATCAAATGCGACTACAAATGTTTAAGAAATGCACAAGTTTAGACACAAGTTTGGAATTTCTTTCTACATTCTAGAACAATACTGGATTTGTTCCAAACTATGGAATAACATGCAGCGTTCGGTAATTAAGTAACAATAACAACGGTCGGTTGTTATTTTAAGACCTAAAGAACAGTATTATCAAGGGTATCTGTAAAATCCATCATCAAGCACCATGATAAAAACCGGCTCTCATGAAGACCATCCCAGGAAAGCCAGACCAAAACTCATCTCTGCTGCAAAGGAGAGGTTCCGCCTCAAAAATCTCCAATTAACAGCACCTCGGATTAGAGGCGTTGTGAAGGCTTTACAGAGCATACGCAGCAGAAACATCTCAATATCAACTGTTTAAAAGAGGTCATGGCGTGTTTCGGAACTCCTCCAGCTTTGTTTTACAGCGTAGAAAGGAATAAAAACCAAAAAAGACCACGGAACGAGAGGGTTTTAGAGTGGTAGGTTTTAAGTGGTACTGTGAGAGTGTATATTAAAAAAATCTAAATAAAATAGCCACCATTTCAAAGGCATGTTTCAAGTGAGTACTGAGAGCAATTTAGGAGATGAGACATGACTGGAGTTGGGTTAAGGACTAATCAATCCATTCATAAAACCTGTGAGGACTGGGTGAACCTTCAGCTTCATGGGAGACGTGTTGTCAGAAAAAGAAACCATGAATAGCGATGACATATACTTAGTAAAGATGTATGGTTTAAAAAAGAAAAAAAAACTGACAGTAGACGTACAAGCATTTCCCTTGAGAGCAATTAAACACCTGTAGGGCCACAAGAAAACCACTTGTTAGTGAGAATCATCAGGAAAAACACTGAAATTTGTTGGTGATCATAAAGCTGGGACTTTGGAGCAATGGAAAAAGGGTCATGTGGTGTGATGAGTTCAGACTGACCCAATACCAGAGAAATGTGTGCGTCAGGGTAAGAAGGGAAGTGCGTGAAGTAATGCACCCGTCGCGCATAATGGTTACTGTATAAGCCTCTGGAGGCAGTGCTATGATCTGGGGTTGCTTCAGTTGCTCAGGTCTACACTCAGTAAGGTCATGTGGCAATAAAATGAAGTCAGCTGATGAACTGAATGACCAGGTGATCAGTTCAGTGACCACAAACGAGTGGTTCTGGGAGCATGAATCATTTTGACACATTAACTGGCCAACACACTGTACGCCGTAATCAAAGCTAAAGTCGTGAAATATGTGACTTTCTTTTTTTTTTTTTTTGTAATTACTCTGGGATGCAGTAACTTTGATTCATGGCACCGACCTTACTGATTATTTTCCTATAACACTATGACAGCACAATCCATTATCAAATAAGCATTTCACTGCATATTGTACTGTGTATGACGGTGTATGTGTCAAATAAAATTTGAATTTGAATCCATAATACTTTACTAGTTGCTTAAACAAACTAAAATTAAGCAGTTTTTAAAAATTATATAATACAGGAAATTACATTTACTGCCATTTTATCGATTTGCTATAAAATTGTATTTGTAATTTTAAAAAGAAGTTGAGAAATTAAGAGATTTCATTGGTTCTTTCTTTCTCACCCACCCACTTTCTTTTGTAGACAAGCCAAACAAGGGACACTGGACGATACATACTTTTGCAACTCAAATGTATACAAGATGGTTCCTCTTCCAGAACAACCCAATATCAACAGTAATAAATAATTCAGGATGACAGGCTGGATTTAATAGATTTTCAAAAGGACAGAATAAGGCAATGTTTCTCTCAAGTGTTTTGCTATATATTCAGTACATTTTTGTACATATACAGCACATTGGCAAGTAATCCAAGTGTCTGATTTTGATTGGTCAGGCAAGTTGCCCAAGACTGAAATTCCACCTTAAAGATATACGAACATTCTCAAAATTTCCCTGAAATGGATCTTGAACACTGGTGTGTCAGTTATATTTCCTCATGGCGCTCTGGTACTATACTGGTTTCCTTTTCCGCTCTTCCTATTTGGTCAGATTGCAACAGACGGGCATAAAGAGCAACCTTTTTCCCGTTTGCATAATGCCGTATCAGGAGTAATGAAATATTCCTGGATGTGAAAACCATAGTTAATGTATAACCTCTGAGGACTAAGTGCCAGTGCCTCGGTTTGCTAGCCGTGTATGAAAACACACGTGGTCGTTTGAAAGGGCATGCACATATATATATATTTAGAAAGTAAGATCCCTTTACACATCGCGGACTTGAACCAAATGAGTGGTTAGGAGTAGTGCAAGCAGGCAGACCAAACAAACCTGCTGATTCGAGAGATGCCAAATCTGTAATGGATGTCAAATGTGACCTGAACTACAGAGATGGTGTCAGACACTGACCACTGAAGACCCACATTAACTTAAAGACTAGGAATTATTGCTGAGTAAACATGTGGTGCTGTAGATTTCAGCTACGTAGATAGTTAAGCAATAAAGATTACGTAGTATGCACTAAGTTCATACAGTTCTTACATTTCGGAATCGTCCACTGATGCGCACACATCCACATTTCTGTCTCATTAACTCAACTAATCCTCACCAAAGAAAAATACAGAAGTTACTAATGCACCGAGCGGAAAGGTATGCGATGCCAAACCCGGCAAAGGAATGCCAGAGAATGACATTAACAGCGCTAATGGAATGGAGGAACTGACTCTCCGGATTTTTCCAACTCATCTCTGCAAGTGCAGCTGTTATTCCCGAGTTTTCTGCCAATAAGCAACGAGCGGTTCATCGTTCTTACTACATCTGGGCCGTGATGATGTTCTTAAATCTTGCGGAAAAGCCAAGTCTGATTCATGTAATTCACTCAAGATCCACTTTTAAACACGTCACATGTATGATGGGGGGAAAAAATTCTAGAAATGATCTGAACTCTACTCACATTTAGCAATAGCATTTAAAAAGTAAGTGGGTTTATGATCACGTGCTAATCATTATACAACTGCTCAGATGTATAATGAGATAAAAATGTAAGCCGCTCTAGATAAGGGGCGTCTGCCAAAGCCTAAATGTTAATGCAATTTTACATATTCTATGTAAATACATTGCTAGGCAGTGAGGAGTGCTGCGTTGGGTCATTAAAAACCAGACAAACATGCGTGCATGTGCACAAGGGAGCACAATAGTGACTTTCCCCGAGGGTCAGGACAACCTGAACCAAACGTTCATGTATGATGGTCAAGCTTCTTTCCTAGAGCTAAGCTAGACAGTTTCAGGGACGCAGAGTTACCCTTCAGGTATTTTCACCTGGACACACCCTGCATGGTTAGACAGGCGAGCTTTGGTTTAGATCATTTCATACCGTTGTTATTGACTGATTAGTTTTATGGTGAACTCACCCCACCCAGTGTCCTTTGCTTTCTCGTTTCAGCACACACCGAAAGCTCGGCTCACAGACCAGGCCGGAGATGAGCAATGTGTTTGACAAGCTCTTGCGCTAAATAGTCCCAAAACTCCTTCAAGTTATTGTTCAACAGAATTGAAAAAAAATGTCAACTGCTAGATTTAGTACATTCGTGGGACTTGACTGCGGATCTCCTGCACCACTTCTGTTTGTCGCTCTAGTTTTTCTTAGACACCGCCCCATTCTGATTTACTACCACAATGGGGGAAAACAAATCACAACCTTTCAGAAGGCTTGGCCTGAGATACATTTCTAAACTGCTGAAGTAGTGCGAGCTCACTTTCCACATGTCTAGGTCTTCAGTCAAAGACTGAACGCTAGGTCACTCCAAAAAATATTAAGAATATTAAGAAGCCTTATCTCAAAGTCGTTTTGAGAAGTGTATGTTAATAAGCGTGAATCTGTTGAAAAAAAAAAAAAAAAACGAATTCCAAATCACTGTTCCTTGGGGAACTTTTGCTTTGGTCAACAGCTAACTGGGGGAAAAAAAAAGAAAAAAAAATCTCTGCTCAGACCCTAAAGAATTTCATAAAGAATTCAACAAGTCAGAGCTTATTTTCAAAGGAAGCACTGAGTAAGAAATAACTGTTCCAGTTAAACTCTTTAGCCCTGGGGCAGAAGGTGGATCATGTGAGAGGCCAGCATGTGTGAGAAAGAGAGAGATTGTGCGAGAGTGTGTGTGTACACGTGTAAGTGCAAGTGTGTTGTCATTGTGTGTGAACGCACAAGGCTGTGCGCATGTAAACACATGAGCCCCGAACACAAGGCGTCTTTGTGTTTGGTAGTGGAATCTTTCGCCCGTTTGTGGCGACAGTGGGACTTTATGTCTCACCTTGTTGCGTATAGACCATTGCCACTAACGGTTTGGGGGTGGGTGCGGGGCTTTAGGGGATATGTTTGTTCAGGAATCCCTGTTCAGCCATTCCCCTACTTCTCCTCCTCCTCCTCCTCTTCCTCGCCAGCCCAGGCTGCCATTCAGAACGTGAAATCCGTGCACCTTCTATTTCAATCAGATTAATGTGCATTTACGAATGAAAGCTTGATCATGAGATGAAGTGAGAACGAATCATGCATAGAGGCCACTGTACGAGCCCTACGAGTGTTATGATCTGGCGTTGCTTCAGTTGCTCATGTCAAGGCTCAGCAATGTTTAGTGGCAATAACCGAAGTCAGCTGACGAACTGAATGTACTGAATGACCAGGTTATCACAAATATGGAGTTTTTCCTTCCCAGGTGGCCCAGGCATATTCCAGGACTTAAATTGTGAACAAAAAGGATGTTTGTCCATCACAAGCTTTACAATACAACTCTGCCGGTCTGTTTTTCATCCTTCGTACCAGCTTATAACATTTTTCAGCGAACTTAACTGGTTTTATTTCCAAAATAGAGACAAACCAGTTATTAATACCACAGTGACCCTGAGAAGAATAAGGCATGAAATCAGGATTACAGAATGGATGCGTCATGCAGCACCACACAGTGACATCATGATGACCATTTTACACCCGTGGCCTTTCTGTTTTGTGACTCAAACTTTTGTATTTAACTGCCCACTCAAGACTTTCACTGTAGCCGTTCTGCGATTTGGACTTGACAACTTAGCAACTAGCTCACTAGCTAACCTCATTTATAAAATCATACTGTTATCTATAGAAGTAAACTTGACCGAGTCTGTCAGATATTTTAGGTCAACGTCCCGCCTCACAAACTTTTACCTTAAAACCTGAAATTTGCCTCAGTATACATAGCATTTTTGGCATACGAGTGAACGAACCGAGCCAAACAGGCCAAGTTGCGTGTACGTCCAGGAGCTGTTCAAAACTTGTTTGCGTCAATGGAAAGCCAAGCGAAGAGAGTTTACATATTCTTTGTGGAGTTTTTTTTTTGCATTTTGCGTAAGATTTAGTGAAGCATGGCACCATGGGTCCCAGGAATGTTAGCGCAAACGGTAGCAAGAAGAAAAGACAGCCACTTTCAGGTTTGTTTTTAAAGCAGCCGGTGCCAAGAGGATTCATAAATTAAGGTTAAGTGAGGTCTAATGTCTAATTCTTTCATATTTGACTTAATTTACACTTTAATTTAATTTTCTACATGTTTTTATATGTAAAAATATGATTATAGTGTTGGAAATTGATAATATTGGTAATATTTTTGGGTGGATAGAACAAATCACATTCCATTTACAATATTTCCTTTGGAAAAATGCGTTTCGCAATACAAATTTTCAACCTTAATTCGTGTGCCGAGGTACCACTGCATTTGTAATTTTGCTGCTAACTTTAATCAGCTAGCCTGATGAGCTAGACAGCTAAACATGACCTAACTTTCTCACGGTCATATTAACAAAAGTCTTATTTACAAAATGCTCCTGAAATGAAAAATATTTCATATCGAGCCAGCAAGCAAACCAGAGCGTCTGACAGGATTTTGCAGTTGCTTTAATAAAATATTTATCACTTTACTTTTAAATGTTAGCTTTATCATGCATGAGCTAACATGATTTATGAGAGGATTTATAAAATATTCAAAAGTTTGCTACCTGACAGGAAGGGATTATTTAGGTTACATAAAAGAAAAAAAAAAAGGAAAAAAAAACTTAACCTTCACTGCAAACCTCAGAGGATTTCATCCAAAGTATTTATGATATCTATTGTAGATGGTTAATATTTGTCTGTCTGAAACCGTTGAGCGTAGTCATGAAGCTATGATTATATAGTATATTATGTTAAAGAAAACACACAGATCCTTCTTGACTAAGGGTTAGCACGGGTACTCAAATAACCATGAAGTCAGCATGAAATACTACACGTGTATTTGTTATGCTCTTATACATGATGTACAAGGCAGCAGTATGATTCAGCGGCACCGTCATGGTATTGAAGGCAGAGGTGTGCACTAAAAATACACCACTGGTGCATCCCTTCTTCTCTCTCGCAGGCACATGGTCAGATCAGGGACCTTGGGTTTGCAAATTAAAACCGGGTTTAGACCAGAAGCGACACTGAATGCCACAATGCTGTCCATTTTGCACTCTAGAGTGGAGCATTCATCTCCTCACACTGTAGAGTCTCAGGCTAGTATTTATCCAACAAAACAGATTTTTTTTTTTGCATGTTTTAAATGTCTATTTATTCCTGGGACTTTTGATGGCGCAGAATAACAGAACACATTTATTGAAGGAAACACCATCTTCAATTCCCTATATAATCCCCTGTTACACTAATGTGTTTATCCCAGCCTTTCATACCGTCGATGTAGAACCATTTCTCAGTACGCCAGGAAGTGGCGGCCGGTAAATACAGTCATTTAGTTACAATATTCCACTCTATTTCTTAATATAATTTATTTGCAATTTAAAAAAAATCTAAACTGTATTACGGTCATTTGTGTTAGTGAACGCTGGGCCCCGGACAAACAAGTGTCTATGTAGGCACGTACATTTTTGAAAAGCATGTAATTTGAGGCTGAGCTCTGACTGGATCTTTTCAAATCATCCTTGGGGCGCAGCACTGTGCGGCCCGAACCCTCCCACTTTTGTTCTTACCGAATCAATACGGTTTTTAAATATTTGGGCTCATGTGATTGGACCATTCGCAACAAGTCTTTTCCATCACTTCTTATGGCAAGCGGAGCTGCTGACTGGATGCGATGTGAGTCATGCCTTTATTTTACGCTAGTAGTAATGATGCTTAAATCACCTGATAAACGGATATTTACAGTCGAGTATTAAAAGTTTAATTTAAATTTTGTTTGCGCCCCCCAAAAAATCTTTGCACCAGCCGCCACTGACAGAGGACAGAGGAATCTCTTCAACAAGTTGGCAGGAGCTCTCGATATTGAAGGTGTTTAACTCGCCGAATGTTCAATGGAACGACTGTGGCTCAGAGCCACCTAGGGTAGGATTGTCATAGATGGCCTACAGAATTCTCAAAAAGTTTTGCAAACATTCACGTTTTACTGCAGCTAAGAGTCTCATCACTGTACTGTGACCTTTGCCTTTCATGGCCTTTTCACACACTTTTCCCACATACAACCTGTCCACTAATGACCGGAAGGTGACAAATACTTTCAGTGGTACTTGCTAAACATGGAGAGTTGGTGGTAACAGAAACTCCAGTTGAGTTTCCCCTGTAGGAAACTTTTTAAAAATGTGGGTTTTTTTTTTTTAAATAATTGTCTAAGCCTGAGAAAGAAGTGAAATTTCAATTCCATTTCAATTGTATAGTACTTGAACAATAAGCTTTTTCTCAAAAGGTGGTTGACAGAAACCAAACAGTAGATCCCTAATGAGAAAACCAGAGGTGACTGTGGCAAAGGAAAAAGTCCCTGAGAAATCATGAGGAACAAAGCATGTGAGAAACCAGAACTAAGCCTTTCCTGGGTTTACCAGGGTTATAAATTATAAATCACCAGATTATAAATCTTAGTACAGTATAAATCACAGCACAGGATCATGTGGGGAAATTGAAAACAGTACCAAGTATGTTGAATTGATAATCAGTATTAGTATATTGTTTATTGTTATTTTAACTGGGAAAAGTGTCCGGGTGAGATTATGCATGTATAAATCTTTCCCATCCAGAGAAGTAAAAAAATGACAGGAATGAGGGAAATAAAAGCTACTGACAGCCTGACAGACATTACATCATAGGTCCCGGTCTTGTTCCCAGGGTGACACACCCTGAGGTTTACATGCATGAGAATTAAAGTACTATGAACAAATCCGACAGTTTTTAGACATTTATACCTGATTTTTGCGTACATTGGACTCGTACATTAGCGGAAGTGAAGCTAATTTGAAAAAATTGCACATATAGACTCAATTCATTACCTGATTCATGCCCATGAATATAAAATAATTGCAACACAATAGAGAGGAATATCATACAGCAATTAAATGGTCATAATTGCACTAGCAGTGTTACAATCCAAACTTTGCTCATCGCTTTCACAACTTCTAGCTATTAACCTCATTTGAACCCGTGGAAAGATCAAGAGAATTAGTATGACACTTTTCTATTTTGGAACCAGTAACAGTGACTTTCTGACTATTTATAGTTGGATATTAAAAGCTCTAACTGTCCTGATACCATGCTGTCCTTGCATACTGTATGGCACCTCCAGCTTAGTAGATTTCTCAGCTTCTTCACAATGATACTAAAATTCTTCAGAAAATCAGTCAATCTCCTTCCTCCATAGCCAAAAATAAACCCAGCCACAAATGTATTAGAAGGACTGGAAAAACAGCTCCATGAAACAGAAACAAAAGTTTATAGTGCACCAACTGCCTGTATGGAAAAACCAACAGGAAGTAAGGAGACGAGGCACCAAAAGCCAACAGAACAGCATCAAGGCACCTTGAGGATAAAGTTTCTGGAACTGTACTCTATAATAAACTCACATTCAAAAGAGATTCCCTCAAGTGGGGGTGGTGGACAACGTTTTCTAACAGGCAACTCCAAAATTGCCAGCTACTGTACAGTAGGTGACTGATATCATCAGGTTCCCTATAGGTGTGAAAAACGCTCTCCTGGAAGAAGCCACTATCATCAGAAATGTCTTAACACGGGATAAAATGATCAGTCAGTAGGACTTCATTTTGATTTGTAGTGATTCCTCCGTCCAAGACGCCAAAGGAACCAAAGTATGCTACAGAGCAAAATGCCACCAAGAGAACATACAGTGTCCGAACGACGTCGTTTGGACATACATACGTTTTATTAAAAATGATTTTTCATTCTTTCCTAGGTTTTCATGTGTGAAACGTAGAATCTCTGTAATATTTACATGTTTTCTAGTATACTGCATGTCCTCAATACTGCTTTAATGACAGTGTGGACTAAAGCAGATATGGGCTCCAGAAGTTGGTGAAAAATCATCAATTAACTTAGATCTTTATTTATGTACTTTATATACTGGTATATACAGTATACATACACATACATATATATGTGTGTGTGTATACATATATATATATATATATATATATATATATATATATATATATATATATATATATATATATATACATATATATATATACACACACACACACACACACACACATATACACATATATATATATACACACACATATACACATATATGTGTGTGTGTGGGTATGTATGCACGCTCGCGCACACACAAACATTGCCCGGCCAAAAAAGAAAAGAAAAAAAGTTGTTCAATGTTGGTCTGCCTTTTGCTTTTATTACAGCTGTGGCCGCATTTCAGTAAGCTTATGCAAAGTCACAATATTTATTTCCATCCATTACGTCGCATTAATTTCTCTCCAAGATATCGCGCTGATGATGGGAGACATGGACCACTGCGTAAAGTCTTCTCCTACACGTCCTAAATTTTCTCAATGGGGTTTAAGGCGTGGACTTTAAGGTGTGGCAATTCATGCAAATGATGTCTCATGCTCCCTGAACGGCTCTTTCACAATTTGAATTTAATGAATCCTTGGCATCGTCATCTTGGAATATGCTCAGGCCAGCAGGGAAGAAAAAAAAATGTAATAAAATTCAAGGATGGGGAAAAACTTAACTAACCCTAACTGACCCAATGTTTTTTTTAATACACATAACATTTCTGAGCCTAGACCTGACCAAAAGAAGCAACCCCAGATCAACCCCCCCCCCCCCCCCCAAGTTATCCTCAACGATAAGTGTTTTTCTTAAGGTTCTTCACAGCTGTTTATTCCCATTCCCTGGAGTTCTCTTTGCACTGTGCATATGGAAATGCTCTTACTTTCATTATTAAACACAGCCATGAGTTCTACTGTTTCTTTCTTTCTTTCTTTCTTTTTCTTTTACAATAAATAATAATAATAATAATAATAATAATAATAATAATAATAATAATAATAAATACGTTTTTCAGTTCTTAACCCAATTATAGAAATTTCAGCATTCTCCTTAGTTGTTTTCTTAGCTTGAAGCACAGCAATAATTTGACTTCCGAAACAGAATAACATCTTTGCCACAACCACAGGATCTGTTTTCTGACACGGTTGTTTAAGAAAAAAGGAGCTACTCACCAGATTAATCACAGCAATGATTATTCAATGGGAGGCTCTTACCCATTTGCTTAGTGAAATCCAGGTGGTGACGTACACACAGTGTGTATGTGTGTGCATGTATGTACAGTACATGTATGCATGCATACACATTTCTATATCCATCACATGTTACGCGCGTGTGTGTGCGCACAAAAAGAGCTTTGACGGATTGAACCCTAACAGGAGTGGTGTGTGTGTGTGTGTGTGTGTGTGTGTGTGTGTGTGTGTGTGTGTGTGTGTGTGTGTGCCCATGTGTGTGAGAGAGTGATGTGACTGGCAGCTGAAAATCAAGTTCACGAGCACAAACATTTTCTTGACAAACATTTTGCCTAAAAATCGACTTCATCAAGAGCGCTCAGTGAGCCAAGAGAGCGGCAATAAGAACATCATGAGGCTCATGAATGCCCATGTTGTTTCACAACGTTTCTCCTTCAAACATGTGAAAGCAGCTTGCACAAGATTTTGGCTTCACGCTCAACAGTTTTGCCTTTTATTTGCATGAAAAAAAAAAAAAAAAAAGTCTTCTTGCTCACCAAGTGCTAATTCACAGCCACACTTCAAATCATACTTCCAAGTTATTCTGGATGCTTCTGAGCATCAGTGTTTATATCACAGTCCTGGAGTTTTTTTCTGCAACACCACAGCTCTGACATGAGCACCTGCTCTAATTCAAGTGATAGTTTCGTGTTAATATAATCATTCTTCGACAGATGCTTGTACGGTGTATTATCCACATAATCTATGGCTGAGAACCTAATAAACAAGACCGAAGGGCTGTTATTTAACCAACAGAAACATATGGCCGCGTTCTGTTACGTGACATTTATGTAGGTCTCTCAGTCTCAGCCCGGGGGAAGCAGACACACCAACGCACCAATATAGTACTATTGATGCGTGCTTTAATTCCTCTGCCTGCGTTCAATCACACCAAGTCACGAGACTGATAATCAGCTCACGTCGAATAACAACACAGTCGGAGATTTTATGCTTGGCGAAAAAACAAAGGCAGTCATTAAAACTAAATGAAAGGAACAAATTGTATAATTGCGACAGACACACACAGACTGAACGTATATAAACATTTCCACATTACAGCCGATTTTGCAGGTAAGGTCGTGGGTAGTGTACAAAATAAAGTCATGTCATGTAATGCGTAACAAAACCATGTCAATCTGGGATGATCTGCCCGAAGCTTTAAAAAGAAGCAAAGAAAGCATGGATGTATGAATATTCCTAACCTGCAAAATGATTCCTCCATACAATATCAGCGATAGTCATTGGTGGGCCCCCGACAGGGTGGTGTTTACCTTTGTCGTGGTCAGTCCTTATCATATCCATTAAGGAATTCTCCAAAGTTTGCAAGTTAAATGGATCAAAGGGCCGATTCCGGTCCTGAAAGACAAAAAAATAAAGAAAAAAAGAAGAAGATTTTTAGAATTCACAAAGTAAAAGTAACACTTTAGTATTGCTGTCTGATTTTAAATGTGCTGCTGTCGAACACATCATCTTGTTTCGGATCACTTAATCATGCGGATATGACTGGTACTACTAAAAAAATATATATATAAAAAAAAATTTAAAAAAAAGGAGGGGAGGGGGGAGGATTGTGGATTGGACAAGACAAGACATTTGAAGCACACAAACCAGATCCGAAGCATGTGTATGCACTGAAAAGAGGGAAGGCAATAGAGCAAAGAGCAAAAAATAAATCAATTGTCTCTAATGGCATGAGACCAAGAACAAACACTCATCTCTTATAAAAGGCAACATTGCTGACATTTAAGACATCAGCTCACACAATCAAGTATGCCTTCAAGGAAATATGCGACACTGTTGCTTGGTCATGACATGCCTGATCAGATAAACATCCTAGCAGGAACACCAGAGACTAGACGTGTACTGTAACCCATATCGTATCCAAACTCATGGATGAAGCCATACACACTATATATATATATATATAAACAACATCATAGGTCCAAGTATATATATATATATATATATAAAATCAGCTAAGACTTGTTTTGCACTGGATGTTCATGTTGTTTACAGGTAAATGGTGTTTAAAAGTTCTGCTTCAACACTCTGAAACCATCCTGCGTGAAATAACCACTGGCGTTCCAAGTTTTCCCCAAAGTTCTTCAAAAATGTATGAATAAACTATATTAATGGTGTTTTTTTTTTTTTTTTTTTTAACCAATCAGAATCGAGACTGTAATAGTGCTGTGGTCGAATTAACACCGGTTCATACACTCCTCGCATATTTCTGCAAAAACGTAAGACAAAGAGTCATCTGACCGCCACTGGCAGTGCATCATGGCTCTCTTTCATTACTAAAATGTCACCGTGCAGTATTTTTCCATTTCAGTGCTGAAAATTTAAAATTTGTTGTTGGTATCAGTTCCCCCCCATCCCCCACCGGTGACTTTCCTCAACTCGTACAATGCTGGTTTCAGTAGGTGTAAAGCAATTGGGGGCAAATTTAAGCTTAATTAAATCCAAAAGCATGACCGCTTGCTCGTTAAAAAAAGGGTGTCTTGAATAAAAAAAAATTTAATTATTAAAAAAGCGATATCGTCAATCAAACGTGTAGCACTTGTAGTGGTATAAACACAGCTTGTTAAGCTCGCCAAATATATTACATTCCAACGTGGAACGTAATGGCATGCTCCGGCTGTAGGAATACTGCGTCAGTCTGTGGACCGCACTCTACACTTAACGTTATTAATGGCATCCGTGCCCTTTTTCATGTGCATGTTCACGGCAGTTTCGATATTTGCATATCATTTAAATAATGCCTTGAAAAATTCAAATGGTCATTTTGCCTGCAATGGACATGCCTAATAATGATACTCTGTGCTGGATCAGTCCATCCATAACTGTAATCAGGGGCATGAGATAAAGCTTAACCTGCAGTGAAAGAGGATTCAAATTCGAGATGGTCGAGCGAGTACAAACCTGGGTACGGCAGTGGCGAGAAAGAATGTGTGTGCGTGTGAGAGAGAGAGAGGTAGCCGAAGCCTCCACTGCTCAGCAACCCAGTTTGCTCACCACCAAAGCTATTGTCATGTAACTGACAGAGCCTTTCAAAAAGTGTTATTTCCCCTGTCTGAGCCCAGATAGGAATCTGCCCACTTTGTACTAATCATGAGCGTTCAAAACGCTGAGCTTCTCACTTCAGTCAAGCGCTACACCACACACACACACACACACACACACACACATACACATACACATCCTGCCAGTACATGCTGCAGTCAGCCACAATGTCAGAAAGCAACAATTATTAACTGATCATGTTCTCTTGGCCAATAAATGACTGACAATTCCTTAAATATTTCAGTCAGACTTTATGGAGCGATTTCTAATTATCCCAAAATTCATGCCCGCAGTAAAGTGGTACCTGACCCATGTCACACTCACAGCTCAATGATAATACCAGGATTATTTTTTTTTAATGGTGTGTGTGTGTGTGTGTGTGTGTGTGTGTGTGTGTGTGTGGT